>PVHP010000790.1:0-115066 GCA_004024765.1 Zapus hudsonius | reverse complement strand
AGCAGAGCAGAAGAGAGAGCGCTGCACTGCCTGTTTTCTTATCTCTTTTGGTCTCTCTGACAATCTTTCTCTCCTTGAATAAAACACTTCTTCCTCGTGGTCCACAGATGGGAAATCTGAGGACTATGGAGATGGCTCAGAGGTTAAAGTTGCTTGCTACCAGAACCTGCCATCCCGGGTTCGATTTCCTAATGTCCACATAAAGCCAGATGCACAGTGGCACATGTATCTGGAGCTCATTTGCAGTGGCTGGAAGCCCTGGGCACTCATTCTTTCTGCCTGTTCTCTCTCTCTCTCTCTCTCTCTCTCCTTGCAAATAAAGTATATTTTTTAATTTCCCATCTGTGACTTTGGAATATGAAACCTAGAAGCCAGGTAAGGCCATGGGGGACAAGGTAAAAGCAGGATGGGTCTAAAATAGAAATAGTTTGTGTCCCCTGTTCTTGATTTGAAAAGCACTGAATTAGTGTATAATCTGGTTCTTAGTTTTAGAAACAGATGGTATAACTCATGTTTTTCCCTAATGTGCGGGCCTTCAGCTCTGTCCCTTCATCACCCTCTCAGGTCCCAGTCTCTCCTGGAAGCCTCGCTGTGCCCAGCTCACAAGGCTCACACTGGTGCCAACGAAGCACGGTACTGGGCATCCATTTCAGAAGGCAGTTCCTTTGGTCACTGCCGGTTTCCCTTGTTGCATTCATTTCCCTGCCAGGCACCTGGGCTGCTGTAGGTCTCCGACAGGACCTTGTGCCCACACAGACCCAGGGGTCAGGGCTCAGGTGTCAGGCAGTGTCGTGGGCAGAGGATCAAATGTCCCAGTGCCTCTCAATGGACCCTTGTGAAAAATTAATGTTCATCCTGGGGGAGGGAGGATAGGCTGGGGGCCGAAGGGCCCCCTGCTAGTGCCCATGGGCTGAGGCCACCAAGGTGGCCATGCTCAGTGCCACAGGTCCTTCCTGAGCCCATCTCTGGGTCTGATCGTCCATGTGCCGGATGAAGTGGGAGACATGATGATGAGTCAGTCCTGGCCAGGACCAGCCCTGCATTGACTCCCTGAGGTTAGGCTAAGCGGGCCTCACCATGCACAATCAGGGATGGGGGAGGGGAAACGTGCAGATTCTCGAAAGCCTGATGTAGTCATGGAAGCTATCCTGGAGGAGGTACCGCTGAAAGAGAGCTAGAGCATTTTGAGAATGGCGAGTGGTGGAGGGTGGTCATGGCCAAGTGCAGGAGAAAGAGGCTGAGTTCTTAGGAGGGATTGATGGTGCTGGGCCTTAGGAACCAGCACCCTCAGAGAGTGCTCCTTGTGCCCTCAGAGAGTGCTCCTTTTGTCCTCAGAAAGAGTGTGCCAAGAGCAGGCATCTCAGACCAGGTTGCCATGTCACCCACACTCCTGGAGTAGCCCTGAACTGGGAGGCCAGAGCCCCAGTCCTTGTCCTGCTGTGTGACCTCGGGCAAGACTTGGTCCATCTCTGGGCTCCATCACTTTTTTGTCTAGCGAGTGTGGCATTAAAGAGGCTTTGGGAATTTGGGACATGAGATGCTTTGAGAGTCTCTGGATGACAGCGACTGAGGGAATGACAATGGTGATGATGACAGTGGCTGAAGGTCCGGTCGCACAGGCTGGGCTGTGGCCTGAGGGACAGAATCCAGGGAAGGTTTCTTCAAAGAGGAGGGGCTGGGGCTTTGGGGGAGCCCAGATGAACCTGTAAGCTCAAGGCTGTGAGTGCTGGTTGCTCAGGGGTTGACACTGGTGGTCTCTCCCTACAGAACTGTCTCTGGCCTCTGGCGGAGGACCATGGTCATCCTTCAGCAGGTGAGTGCTCCCCATTGCTCTGGCTCCATCACTTCACTCACCTCACTGAGGGGCCCGTCCTCCCTGAACCGTGTTCTGGTCTATGTGTTAGCCATGGGGAATCATCTTGGAGAACTGCTATCTGGGCTTCAAAATCCAGCTATGAAGTTTCTCTCTCATAGGCCCAGTTTAAAGCCTGCCCCGAGCTGGAGAGATGGCTTAGCAGTTAAGGTGTTTGCCTGCCAAGCAGAAGGACCCGAGTTTGATTCCCCAGGACCCACATAAAGCCAGATGCACAAGGTGGCACATGTGTCTGGTATTCGTTTGCAGTGACTGGAGGCCCTGGTGTGCCCATTCTCAATCTCTCTCTCTCTCTCTCTCTCTCTCTCTCTCTCTCTCTCTCTCTCTCTCTCTCTAATAAGTAAATAAATATAAAAACTAGATAAATAAATAAAGCCTGTCCCCTCTGGTGTGCCCCTGGCAACTTTCTTATCTCACTGTTGCCCCACTAGGCAGGAATAAGGATTTACCCACTTCTCTGAGTCCCAAGCCTTCCAGGCAATGGAACAGCCTGTACAAAGGGCCAACCTTAGGGAGCTCCTCCCAGAAGCAATTGGTAAGGCTATTGAGGAGGTGCCTTGGGCAGCAGTGAATGAGGGTGGCAGGGCCCAAGCTGAAGCTCCCTGGGAAAGAGGGAGAGGCGCTACTCCTCAGCTGAGCCCTCCAGTCCCTCTTCTCCCCCAGAGCATTCTGTTCTCTGACCCTCAGTCCCTCCCCGTGACAAGTCTGAGGCCCTAATGAGCTTCTGGTCTCCAGAGGAGAAGCCCAGGAATGTGGGCGCTGAGCCAGGTGGGCCTGGCACGGGGCGTTAGGGCTGCAGTCTGGGTGCTGTAACTTCCTTTTGTCCTGGGTCAGGAGTGGCCAATGGATCGTGTGTGGAGGGGGGTGGGTGGTGGAGAAGGTGGGCTGCAGGACTGGATCAGGGAGGTCTTCCATCCCAAGGGTTAAGAGCCTTTTGTAAAAAGATATATTTACTTATTTGCAAGCAGAGAGAGAGAGGGGGGGGAGGGAGAGGGAGAGAGAGAGAGAGAGAATGGGTGCACCAGGGCTTCCAGCCACTGCAAATGAACTCCAGTAGCATGTGCCACTTTGTGTATTTGGCACTGGGGAATTGAACCTGGATCTTTAGGCTTTGAAGGCAAGTACCTTAACCACCAAGCCATCTCTCCAGCCCCTTGAGAGCCTTTTCAAAAGCCCATCATAGATGGCCAGGTTGTACATGAGTATGTTAAGGCCAGTCTCAGGGGGCTAGTGGGTAGGGATGCATAATGCCCCAAAAAAGCAGGACCTGGGTCCTCCATGGCCTTTAGGGGTGCTTCTCCCAAGGGCCTCTGTCTGACTGGACACCTAGGCTTTTCCCCTCCATGATCTACCCATCTCACCTTGGGAGGGGCCTAGGCTGGGAGCAGGGTTTGTGCAGGAATACCAGTTCTGCCCATTCACAGTAACATCCATCTTTCTTTGATCCCCAGATGTCCCATTTGGGCTCCATCTCGGGCTTCACTGCTGACTGGGAGGAGCTTGGGCCTTCCCCAGCCTTGCAGGACTCAGTTTCTCCGCCTGTAAGACAAAAATGAACTCTCACTCTTTCCCAGAATGCAGCCATGAGGCTCGGTGAAATATGGGACTCTGTTCCCTCCTTTCTCCTTTCTGCCGCTCTCTACCCTGACCCTGGTACAACCTCTCAGACCCCAGTGCGGCTGCCGCTTCTCTGGGGAGCCTCCTTGCTCCTTTCACTCTGAAGTACCCATCACACTGCCTTCTCCTTGGTCTCCGGAACCCTGCTTGGGAGACGGGCTCTGTGCTGAGTAATGGCTGAGAAGATACCATCCTTTGAGGGTAGGACTGGGCTTGAACCCTGGCTCCACGGCCTGCTTTGCTGCCATCACCTTCCACATCTATGACAAAGGTCTGATGACAGCACCTATCTGGTTGGGATGCCTGAGAATGGACCGTCCATGTATATAAAATATCAGCTAGTGCTTGGCATGGGCCCCAACGGAGGTCAGCTGCCACAGGGGCCACTGATCATGGCTGTAACGTGTTCCCTGCTTTGTTCCCTAACTTTATTTGGGATGAAGAAATCTCAGGAGACCTCAAAGGATATGATCACTTTTTTTTTCCCATGCATAGGGTGTCCCCTTGAAGGACATATCAGTGACAGACTCATTCATCCATCTTCCTTCCCATCCACGCTCACCCCTCATTACCCCAGCCTTCCTGAGTCTGGACAGGGTATCAGGCACAAAGGATATCTATGCAAAGTTGGGCTAAGAGCCCATGCCTGGGAAAGCTTGTTCCTTTGAGAAGAGGTTCCAATTGGTCAGTAGTGGTGCCCATGGCCATCCTCCTATGTGTTAGACGTTCTGTATATGGTCTCATTTTATTTTAATGACTATGGGGTGGGGACCTCCGTGCTCATATCAGGAAGAAACTGAGGCTCAGACAGGATCATTGAAACATAAGCTGGGCAGGTCTGGACACAGTTGGGAGCCGTGATGGTGAGGGAGGTCAGCAAGGCTCAGGGAGGGGTTGATGGGCAGGGCACAGGGCCCGGTGGAGAAGACATTAGGATGGTGTTAGCAGGGCATGGATAGGTTCTTTCCTAGAGACCCTGTAGCAGTATGAGAACACCCCTTGTAGTTATGGCCTCAGGAGTTAAACAAGGGTGCTTGGGGATTCCTGCTCCCCACAACCAGTTCTCACCTACCCACCCATCCACCCCACAAAGCCCCACTGAGACCCTGCTCCACACCGGGCAGGGCACCAAGGATTCAGAGAGCATTCTGTCACCTGGGGCAGTTTCCAGACCAACTGGGTATCTGGGAACAGAATTGTGACAGCCAGATTACAGCTGTGCAGGGGGGTGGGAGGGAGCCCGGGAGGCTGGTAGCAGAGAAGGCTGTGAGATTTCTTCAGGAGCCCCCTGTGATCATGTGGGGACCAAGGTTTCAGGGATGACTTGCCCAGCAGGGTGGGGACAAGAAGTCTGTGGCACATGTGCCACTTCTTTGAGGATCTCAAGGAGGCTTTTTGGCTAAGGTGGGGGCCATGCGAACTTGGTCCAGATTTTCAAGCAGAAGGAGGTTGAAGGATAACTGTGGGCTGCCGCTGATGGCTGGCTTAGCACTTTTAGTGACACATAACAGCCTCTTTTGTCTCTTGTAACAATGTTTGACCTTAAGTCTGTTGATCTGATGGTAATGTGGACACCCGGCTCTCTTCTGGGTTACTATTTTTCTGGAATACTATCACTTTAAACTATTTGTGCGTTTGGATCTAAAGTGAGTCTCTTCCAGTGAGCCTGTAGCCGGATCATGTATTTTTATTCATTCTGCCAATCTCTACCTTTCAACGAGTGCAAAATCCACTTACATGTAAGGTAATTACTGCGAAGAACTTTTGTTTTTCAATCATGTATCCCAGGCTGGCCTCAAACTCAATATGTAGCCAAGGATGACCTTGAATTCCTGGCCATCTTGTCTCCATGTCCCAAGTGCTAGGATTACAGGCATGTGCCACCACACTCAGTTTATACGGTGCTGGGGATGGAACCCAGGCTTTGTACACAGTGGGCAAGCCTTCTACCAGCCAAGCGACATCCCAAGTTCCCTGCTCAGGGTTTCTGCTATGTGACTATTTAACTTCCTCTCTCAACTCTTTTCTTATTTGTCACCTTTGCGTTTTTTCCTAAATTACTATTTGGATTCCCTTCTTTAAGAGTTTTTCTCCCCTGTCACAAGGACTGATCCAGACGACCCATGGAGGAGGTTATCCAGTGGAGGGGGGAGGGGAGGGCAGTGGGGAATTGGGGATAACAACTCATTGTTTGCCCACTAAATGTTGTAACTCATTATGGACAATAAATTTAAAAAAAAAAAGTTTTTCCCCTAAGGGTTTTAAAATAACATCTAAAATTTGTAGCACTTATAAAGACCAAGTTAACTTCAACAATATATGAAAAGTGAGTTTCTATAGAGCTCCATCCTCCTCTGTATGTGGTCACAAATTATATCTTTACATAATGTGTGGCAAATAATATTTATCATTACTTTCGGATTTTTTTCTTTTAAATCACAATGGAAAAAAGACATACCAAGAGAACAATAATACAGGCTTTTATCTTTTCCTATGTTGCTATGGTTTTTGTTGCTGTTTTGTGGTGCTGGGAATTGTACATGCTGGATAAGCATTCTCCTTTTATCAGAGTTCCTTTTTTTCTTTCTTTTTTTTTTTTTTTTTGTTTTTCGAGGTAGGGTCTCGCTCTAGCCCAGGCTGACCTGGAATTCACTATGTAGTCTCAGGCTGGCATCGAACTCATGACAATCCTCCTACCTCTGCCTCCCAAGTACTGGGATTAAAGGCGTGTGCCACCACGCCCGGCTCCTTTTTTTCTTGTATGACTCCAGACAGAGAATTCTTGGTTAACAACTGTTTTCTTCCCCCTTGAGACAAGGTCTTGCTAATGTAGCTCAGGCTAGCCTTGAATTCTCTGTGTAACCCAGAATGGCATTGAACTCCCATTTCAGCCTTCCAGGCAGGTCCTGAGGTTATAGGTCAGCCATTACACCTGACCTTTTTCTTTTTCAACATTTTAAGTATATATTCCTCCTGCCTTCTGGCTCCATGGTTTCTGAAGATCAGCTATACTCACAGTAAGGATTCTTGGTATATTAGATGGTATTGCCTCTCTCTTATAGCTTTTTAAAAAATATTTATGCTTCTTTTTTTGAGACAGGGTCTCTCAAATTTGGTATGTAGCTAAGGTTGACCTTTGTGTGTGTGTGTGTGTGTGTGTGTGTGTGTGTGTGTGTGTGTGTGTGTGTGTATGTGTGTGTGTGTGTGGTGAGGTGAGATCTCAGTCTAGCCCAGGCCTGCCTGGCACTCACTCTGTAATCCCAGGCTGGCCTCAAACTCACATCAATCCTCCTATCTCTGCCTCCCAAGTGCTGGGATTAAAGGCATGTACCACCATGCCTGTCAATTTGAACTTTTAAAAACCATGTGTGTCTGTGGACATGCATGCGACATTGACCTTTTAAAAATCATGTGGGGGAAGCATCCACGTGTGGAGGTCTGAGGACAATCTCAGTGTTTGTCCTCTCCCTCCATGCTGTTTGAGAAAGGGTCTCCCTTCGAATTTTGTTTTTCCTGCTTTACTTCATGGCCAGGAAGCTTCCAGATTCTCCTGACTTCTCCTGTCCCTGCCTCCTATTGCCACTGGTGTATTGGAACAACAGACATATTTGTTCCTTTGTGTCAGGCTTGACATGGGTGCTGGGGAGTCGAACTCAAGCTGGGAGGCTTGCAAACAAGCACCTTTAACTGCTGAGTCATCTCCCCAGCCTCCATCTTGGATTCTGATCCTCCTGCCTCCACCTTCTGAGTGCATATATCCCCAAGCTCAGTTGATGCAGTTCTGGGGATTGAACCCAGGCTTTTATGCATGCTAGGAAAGCACTCAACAACTGAGCCAGATTATCAACCCTCTCTTGCAGATTGTGATCCTCTCAGTCTTTACGACTGGGGTGGACCTGTTCCTCCAGCCCAAGGAGTCCTGGTGCAGACAGGGTCAGGCTCCCAGCACTCTGCTGAGCCCACTTCCTGCTCTGCCCTGTCCCCTCTGACTATGTGTTGGTCCCTCTTCCTGAAATACCCTTCCCCTCATGAAGACCTAAGAGATCGTGACACCTTCGGTGACTTCACTTGATAGCAATCATTACGCTCACAACGTTTGCTCTTCCAGGTCCTAATCAGAGGGGGGAGACACAGCTTAACCTGCTAATCTCACAAGACCCTCTGAGGTGCTATCGTCCTGTCACTGACATATGAGGAAACAGGCGCCCCAGATGGTGGAGCTTACTCAGGGAGCACAGTTGTGTGTGGCCAAACAGGATTGAACCTAAGCAGTTAAGTTCCAGAGTCCAGCTCCACTGGCCTCTCAGCGCCTGTCCATCTCTTCTCCTTTATCCGGTGGTGCTTCCTTATCTGTCTCTGGGCCTGTCCATCCCACCAGGCAGGGAGCTCAAGGACACATCTTCACAGTGCCCTCTGTGCTCTGGTCTGAGCCTGTGCTCAGTGAAGGCTAGATTATGAACAGATGGAAAATGCTGGTGAGTCCACCACTACCCCCCTCTGGGTTCCCATGAGCTGGCGGGGAGTGGTGCCCTGGCTCTGGGCTTGAAGAAGGGCTGTCTGAGAACAGGATCCCGAGGGAGGGGAAAGAAGGAAGGAAGGAAGGAGTCAGTCACTGTTGCTAGTCAGCTTTGTGCAGGGTGGCAGAGCCCTGGGTGTCTGAATCTGGGACAGGGGATGGATGGAGGGAGGGAGGAAGGTTCTCACTCACATTCCTGTCTCCTTCCTCAGGCTTCCCCTATTCTGTGGTTTGTTAGTGAAGTAGTTGGGCTTCTGGGGTTCCAGATCATGCAGAGGGCCCCAAATGGAGACAGGAGGCGTTAAACAGAGAAGAGACCAGAGGACAGAGAAGCAGGGAGAGGCCACCTGGAGAGCTGGCATGTTCACTCTCGATGGAGCACTAGGAACATGTCTTACTCACAGACAAGCACAAACTTGAGCAGGGTGGAGTCCTGAGCCCTGAAGGATGCCAGGAAACAGGACCCCTGCTTGGTCCCTGAGGGTGATCTTGGGTCCTGGACAGTCCAAGGGATCCCCTCCACACACACACCAGGCTGTGGCTGCTGTCCTGACCCCAGGACCTGCCCTCCAAGGACCCCTCCCTGAGATCTCACTCCACAGAAGTAGCCATGGGGGGAGGACGGGGAGGGGCAGAAACCCCTGCCCTGAAGTCCCCAAACTTTTCAGAGTTTATTGTGTCATCTTTCCACAACAGCCCCGTGTTTCTTCCAAAAATAGACTGATTTTCTCCCAAAGAGTAGCCAAGGCTTCGGTCCCACAAACGCGACCTGGATTTCCCCCCCCCCCCGCAACGTGGGGCTGGGGGTGATGGGGGGTCTGCAGGAGGGAGGGGTCTTGGCAGCGCGGCGCCCCCTCCCCACCCCGCGGGCTGGAGGGAGTCACCTAAGCCGCGGTCGCCATGGGCCCGTGGCAGATGGCCGGGTTTAGGGTTCCCCAGCGGGCGGGTGCGCGCGGGATTAGGTGAATTAGGGAGCCCGCGTCGGCGCGCGCAGTCGCTGCGGACCCCACGGCCATGGAGCCCCCCAGCAGCCCCGCCGAGCCGCCCGCCCCGCAGCCGGGCAAGTGGGCGCTGGTGCGCAGCCTCAACCAGGCGTTCAAGACCTTCGCGGTCATGCCGGTGAGACCTCGGGGCCCTGGGGCCGGGTGGGGAGGCTGCCTGGGCCCGGGGAGCTGGGGGCGCACAGGGGAACGCAGGCCTGGGATGATGGTGGCATCTGTGACCCCGGCCATGAACTTGAACTTGGCCACAGCTGCCCTTCCCCAGGCAGGGACCCGGAGAACCGTGAGGCAGTGAGGAGGGACAGGTTGCAGTAAACTAAGTCTAAGGACAGAATTCCCAGGTTTGCCTGGCATCCACAGCAGACTACCTCCAGGCACACAGAGGTGCATCAGCCACCATTAGCTGATTCCCCAAGCACCAAAGGTGACCAACTTGATGCTGTTCCCTGCTCCTGAGTGCCTGCTGCTGGACACTGGCTTGCCTTCCCACCTGCAAAATAGCCCAGGGTGCTAGGAAGATGAGGGAGGGGAGCTGTCCTGATTCAGTTCCTGTCATTCTCTGAACACAGGGATGGAGCCCCAAACCCCATCCCAGAGGAAGGAAAGGCAGAAGGGACTCAGACCCTGGGGGGATTCATATTAATCCGCAACTGGCTGGACACCCAGCAGAGGGCGGACAGCAAGCACATTGCATCTTCCTGGGTCTCTCATCATCAAAAGAACCGACTCCTTCCATTTTAAGCCTAGTGAAAAGCGAGGCCCAGAGACACCAAGTCACACAGCATCAGTGGCAGAGCTGAGATTAGAACCCATATCTTGGCCTGGGGAGACGGCTCAGCAGCTATAGGTGCTTACTTGCAAAGCCTGCCGGCCCAGGTTTCAATTCTCCAGTCCCCACATAAAGCCAGATGCACAAAGTGGCACATGCATCTGGAGTTCCTTTGCAGTGACAAGAGGCCCTGGCACATTCATGCTTGTTCTTTCCTTTTCTCTCGCAAATAATTAAAAATATTTTTAAAAAGAACCCACATCTCCACGACTGTGTTCATTGTGGTTATGTGCTAGCTTCTTGGAAGGAGGTCTAGGGTTTTGAGTACCTGTGAGACTATTAGGATAAACCAGCCTAGGAAGTCACAACTCTGGGGCTGGGAGTCTGCTCAGCTGGCGGGGCCTGTGAGGACCTTCTGATCCAAATAGCTGACGGCCAGAAAGCAGGGACTTGTCCCGAGTCATACAGTCACACTGAACCATGTGCCATGTCACAGAGGAATCATCAATTGAGGTCCTGACTCTGCCTGCCAGATGCTGCCAGCTTGTCTGTCACTGATCTGATGAGGGCTAGCACCAAGTCTCCTTCCTTCTTTGGGCCTCAGTTTCCTTGCTTACAGAATGGGGACCCTTGCTTCCTTATGATAAAAGGGCTTTCTGGGGCTACTGAAGCACCTTGCCCCCTCCCCAGGATCTGTTTAGTCTTGGATTTCTCCTTGATGCTTCCTAGTTGACACCTGAGGTTCTGATTTGGAGCAGAAATGCTTGTCACTGCCATCCAGTGACAGCCCAAGGTTAGAAGTCTAATCGCTTCTGCTTGCTGTGTGCCTTTGAGCACCTCCTCCAGCCACCATTGTCTGCTTACATGGGTGTCTTATTTTGATTATTCAACGTTCTCAGTGGGGAAAATATTCTGTGTGCCAGGTCCTGTGTTGAGCCAGGTGTCACGGGCATCTCAGAGAGTCCTGGCTCTCCAGTTGTCCTCAGTCTAGCTTCCAGCTTACCTTTGGTGCCAGGAGCCACCGGGCCAGGAGGCCTGCCAGAGTTTAGGGCTGAGCCTAGGGAATGCTGAGAAAAAGCTACGGGTTTGGAGTTGCTCCAGTTCTCTGTCTACCACAAAGCAGCTGTGTGACAGTGGGAACAATTTTTAACCTCTTTGAGGATGTAAAGGCTGTGGAATCCTTCACGTGAGGATTTCCTTGAAGCCTACTAGACAGTTTCAGGGCTGGAGAGATGGCTCATCAGCTAAAGGTGTTTACTCGCAAAGCTTGATGGCCTGGGTTCAATTCTCCAGAACCTACGTAGTAAAGCAGAGAGAGAATGGGAATGCCAGTGCCTCTAGCCACTGTCTTCCTTGGTTACTCTCCACTTTGGTTTTTGAGCAAGGTCTCTCACTTAACCTAGAGATCACCAGTCGGGCCAGACTTGTTGGCTAGTAAGTCCCAAGTGATTCTTCTGTCTCCACCTCCCAGTGCTGAGATCACAGGCAACACCACTGTGTCTGGTTTTCACATGGGTGCTGGGGACCCTAACCTCATACTTACATAGCAGGTGCTTCACCCACTCAGTATCTCCCCAACCCCAGGAGTGTCTCTTATGTGCTCTCTCCACTCTCCCCTTCTCACACACAGTCACATGCTCTTGAATACATTCACACTGAACACACACACACACACACACACACACACACACCACCCTGTTCTCTCTCATTGAGGTCTCTTCTGAGCCAGGCTTTGGAGAGATTGGGACCAGCCCTGCCTTCCTTGGTGTGGCTTCAAGGTAGGCCAGGGCTGAGGTGCCAGTGGTTTGACACCATTCTTCACAAAGCAGCAACAGGAAGTTATGAAAGTGAAATCCATGAACGCCTTTAATCCCAGCACTCGGGCAGAAGTAGGAGGATCACCATGAGTTCGAGGCCACCCTGAGACTACATGGTGAATTCCAGGTCAGCCTGGACTAGGGGGAAAACCTTTCTTGAAAAAAAAATACAAGTGAAACCCAGGGGTTGGGGATGTAGCTCAATTGGTAGAATGCTTGCCTAGCATGCAGAAAGCTTTGAGTTACATCCTGGTACCAGGTGTGGTTGCACATGCTTGTGATAATCCAACTCCCGTGTGTGGCTCACAGGGCCCTGTGACCTGGTGCCTGGCTCTGTTCTGGCTTATCTCAGGACATCCTGCTCCTCTGTGCCTTCAGAGAAGGACCAGCTGATGGCCTAGCTTCAGCTTTCACAGAGTGCAGAGTAAATGCACTTGGCTGAGCTGGGGAGGCTGAGGCCAGGGGAGAGTTGCTGGGATGTGTCTGGGTGACCAGGGACTGGTCTGGGACTGAGCAGTTGTAAGATGAAAGGGACAGGTGATGGAAAGCAGCCAGGGAGCCTCCGGCCTGTATTGCGCATGCTCAGTGAACAGGAGCTCTCCCGTAGTCTGGGCCTGATTGTTTTTCGTACTTTTCTGAGATCAAGCTTGATCTGGGACCAGCCTGGCATGCACTCACTCCCATTCACACAAGCAAGCCAAGACCTGCCATGGTTCTGATAGGAGAAGGAGCCTGAAGTCCTGATCTTGGACTTCAAGCCTGATGGTCCAGGTTTCCATGTAAAGCCAGATGCACAAAGTGGTACATGTGTCTGGAGTTTGTTTACAGTGGTAGGAGGCCTTGGTGCATCCATTCATTCAGTTTCATTCTCTCTCTCTCTGCAAATAAATAATAGATAAAATATTTTTTGAGCCGGATGTGGTGGTACACGCCTTTAATCCCAGCACTCAGGAGGCAGAGGTAGGAGGATTGCCATGAGTTCAAGGTCACCCTGAGACTACATAGTGAACTCCAGGTCAGCCTGGGCTAGAGTGAGACCCTACCTCAAAAAACAAATATATATATATATATATATATATATATATATATATATATATATATAAAGAAAGCAGGTGAGTAAGTCCAGCCCCAGCCCCCCACTCCAAGGCTTCAGGCAAGTGTGAACTCCCCTCTCCAGGTGCTTCTGACTTGAGCACCAAGTCTCAATGTTGGTAGGGAGAGAGCTGCCAAGAGGGCACCAGCTGGATCTCTCTCCCACAGGGTGACTATGTGTGGATGGACCTGAGGTCGGGGCAGGAGTTCGACGTGCCCATCGGGGCTGTGGTGAAGCTCTGCGACTCGGGGCAGATCCAGGTGGTGGACGATGAAGGCAATGTGAGTAACATCCCTTACCTGCACTGTCCAGGGGAGTCCACGGTGACAAGTACCCGGGGTTGGAGTGACCAGGCAATGCCTGTCCCTCAGACACTCCTCCTCAACTGCAGTAGCAAAAGCCACCCCCTGCACACACACACACACACACACACACACACACACACACACACACACACACACACATTTCCACTGGTGCCTCAGGCCATCCCTGGGTATTGGAAGTGAAAGATAAGTGTGTGTGTGTGTGGGGGGGGGAATTCTTCCACATGGCTCAGTGGTGATTGGGATCAAACAGCTCATATTCCAATCCCATCCCACTCCCTGATTAGCTCTGCAACCTCCATCAAGACTCCCCCCTCTCGAGCCTCAGTTTCCTCCACGGTAAAATGCAGCCGCTGGCCATGTGAGTCCACATACACAGAGCACCTCGCTACAGTTGGTGATGTCTGAAAACACTAAGTCTTACTCTGCTGACTTATATATAGCATCCTATAACTCCATCATCCTCCCCTGCGCTGTCCTAGGGATCAATCTAACAGACTAACCCTTGATTTCCAGTGGCTCAAAACGCCGGGCTAGAGAGATGGCTTAGTGGTTAAGGCGCTTGCCTGCAAAGAAGAAGGACCCAAGTTCCATTCCCCAGCACCCACATGGCGCATGTGCACACCCATTCTCTCTATCTCTATCTCTCTCATTCTCTCTCTCTCTCAAATAAATGAATAAATAAATTAGGTTAATAGCTTAATAGGTAGTGATGGTGTGGTCTTAGGGAGGGAGGCCTGCCACTGAGAAGTTAGGCAGTCTGTATGAGGGCCTGGAGTGTAGTCTTGGGGCCTCTGAGGATATGTCTAGAGCATATGTGTGTGCATGTGCCTGCATATGTATGTGCCTGTGTACATGAGTGTGCATACGCATGTATGTGCATGCATGTGTGAATATGTATATTGGGTGTATGCGGCAGAGAGGATGGGTAGATGCAGAACGGAGCACAGGGTTGAAGAATATGAAAGACTTAAGTCAATTTAGCATAATGGGGATTGTGTCTGGTGCTGAGTCTGGTGGTGGGGACAGATGTGAGCCAAGGTTCCTATCTTAGATCCCAGTCTTGGGAGAGCTGTGGAACAGAGGGTGACGAGGCTTGAGGCAGAAGGTACTGCTGGGCCAGGGAGCCATGAAGCCAGTGGGCAGGATGCCACTGGTAACTGGGGTCCTCACGTGCCACCCCAAGTTCTGTCTTTGGATTCTCATGGCATCTGTGAAAGGCAGGTCAGGCCTAATTGTTTACGAGACCATGGAGAAACTGAGACACACCTAAGGGTCACATGGTTGTCACACAGTTCCTTAAGTGAAGGTGCTGGGATTAGAACCCATGGCCTCTGGCTCCCATGTGTGAACTTCTGCTGTCAGTGTCTCTGAGGCAACTGTGGGACTCAGTTTCTCTTAATCATGCTTGTGCCCTGGGCTTGAGCCTGGAGGGCCTGCAGGGTCCTTCCCTCCTTCCCAGGCTCCTGATACCTAGGAAACCTCCCTGAAGTCGAGTCACAGGGAGTGGGTAACACAGGACCCGGCTGGCAGCAGACAAGCTCGTGAGCCTACTGGAGCCCTGAGGATGGGGACCAGGGACTCTGCGCACCAGCTTGAGTTTCACCTGGGTCAGGTTGCATGTCAGATGGTGTCCCGTAACTCTGTGTCACCAGATCCTTGAAGGTCCCTTCCCACCCTGCCCCTGAAGGCCTAAGGGTGGGGGCTGCTGGAGGGGGTAGGGCATGACTGGCTGAAGGTGAGAGAGGCTGGGGCTTGCCTCACTGGGCCCCTCTTTCCTGCCTCCTTCCCCTTCCCACACTCCAAGCCCATCCCCGACCCTGGCCCTCCCACCCATTCCAGCATTTTGAGAGCAGGACCAAGTGAGTCACATCTGCTTCTGCAGAGCTCAACAGTGTCCAGGGTGGGCTTTCTGAAGGGTACTGCGGGGTGATAGGTGGTGATTCTAGCCCCACGGACATTCCCACAGTGGCTTGCTAGTGACACATGCCCTCTTCAGAGCACCTGATTCCCCAGCACAGTTCCAGGCTGCTCTTCCCTAGAAGTGTCCCCAGTCTGGAATTATCCATGGTGTCTCTCTTTGTCTCTCTCATTCTGTGTATCTCTTTCTCTCCCCCACCCCTTTCTACCTTTCTTTTCTTCAAGACTCGGCTGTGGCTCCTGCCCTGGTTACACTTTGATCCCTGCCGTGGGGGAGGTGAACCTTGGCATTCAGGGCTGCCCTCAGTGGGATGTCCTCCCACACAGGAGGGGGAGAGGCTCCTCTCTGCTTCTTGACCTGACCTGTCATTTTACCCCAGTCTGACTGTCACTGTGAAATGAGTCTTCACTTGTCTGTTGTGGGCTGTTACGAAGCACATACCGAGGTTTACAGCCTCACCCCAGAACTGGATCCAGCACCATGCACTCCTGGCAGAAAAGACTTCCGAGGTTGGGAGAGAGACACTGTTGGCTTTATTCCTGCTTCCTGATGAGGTCTGGAGGCCCAGGCTGGTGACACGAGGAACATGGGCTCCAGGGTTGTGGAGACTGAGTCTCCTTATCTTCTATGTTGACCTGTCTCAGGAAGAGCTGTGAGGCCAGAGGGTGGGGCAAGGGGGCAGGAAGAGCCACTCGGAGCCCTGTCCCTTCTGGCCCCATGCAAGGGCCAGGGACAGAGTCCAGGAGTGGGACCAGCAAAGGAACTTTCCAAATGGATCAGCTATTATCCAGGTGCCTGTGACGGAGGAATGTTCCACAGGGTGCTGGAAAGTATAGACAGGTCCTTGACCTCATCGGCCCATGCCTTGTACCTCAGGGACAGCCCCGGAAGAGCCTGGCCTGGATTAAGTTCCCCTTCCAGTGAGTCATGGAATGTCCGGAAGCTGGAGTGGGCCTCTGGCATGCCCTGCCCTGACCCCTTTGAGCAGATGGATGGGCCATCACCTTACTACAAGAGGCAGGGGCCAGGCCAGGCCAGGAAAGAGAATGTGGACAGGATGAGGCAGCCCAATCCTGTTAGCAGGCCGGGATAGTGAGGACCAAGTGAGCAGATGGATGGAGATGTTGGGAGTGGGTGATGGGAATGGAGGCCAGATTTCTGCTAGTGTCCACGGGCTGGTGATGCAGAATCAGAGCCAGATGAGGTGCAGGTGTGGGGTTCTGTGACATGGCTGGCACATCGACTAGTCTCAGAGATAGAGTTGGGGGTGATCGAGAGCCCCTCCCCCCTAAAAGTCAGGTTTCTGACTGGCTCAAGCTCTCAGGTCCTGGCACTGGGAATTAGAGGGCTGTCACTTCAGGAGTCTGGAATGTGAGAAGGTTCCAGACCCAGCACTCCTGAGAAACCAGGGCTTTGTGAACAAATAACCAAACCCAGATGCTCATGTCTGCCACCCGGTGGCTTCAGAGAATGCTGCAGAGGAGAGGAGGGGAGCTGGCAAGCAGGAGCCCAATCTTCACCTCAGCTCACAGATACAGAAGTTCCTTCTGACTCCATCACCACTGCCCCTTGCTGCACACCTACATGAGCCTCCGAGGTGTTTGCTGGTCCTGGGCCTGCCCTTGCCTCCCCATTTATATTCATTCATATGTGTGGGTATATATGTGTGTATGCATATATACTTATATATGCCCTATGTACATATATATACATGTATGTTTGATGTGTGTGATATGTGTGGAGTGTGTGTATAGGACATAGCATGTGCCGGTGCACACAGCCCACGTACACGCATGTGGAGGTCAAAGAAGGATATCAGGTGTCCTCTATCACTCTCTGCCTTCCTTCCTGGTGACAGGGTCTCTAGATGAAGCTGGAGCTCTCCATCACTTTAGGCTGCATTGGACCCATATGCCCCAATGAGCCTCCTGTCTCTCCAACTCCCTTGGCACTGGGGTTATAGGCGTGTGAAGCCTTAGTTGGCCTTTTACAAAGATGCTGGGGATCAAACTCAGGTCCTCATGTGGGTCCACTGAGCCATCTTCTCTGTCCCTACTCCCCCACATCTTACAGAGGTGTTTTTCTCTTCATTCAGGCTTCAGCTCAAACATCCCCTCTTTGGAGAGGTGATCCCAGCACCTTGCCCACAGTAGCTCCCTCCACAGTTCTCTGTCACAGCTTGGACGATCTAAAGTTACTTCTTAGGTATTTTTTTTTAACCAGAACATGTATTTGAAGCCACATTACCTAACTCCAGTTATTACACCTTTCACTCTGCCCTTCAAAGTAATGGGAGGGCTGTTCCCCTCAATGACAATCATTGGGAGGAGACAGTCCCTGCCTTACCCTCACAGGTCTGTAGTGAGAACCAGTATCAGGAGGAAAGGTACTGTGATGGGTGGGAGCCAGCTTTGCTATTGCAAAGTTTCAAGCCTGGCCAGTCTGGCCTATAGAGTCCGAGCTGATCCTGTGGCCTGTGGCCTCTTCCTCCTCCTCCTCCTCCCTAGCTCCTTCTTGTGCAGTGCGCAGCCTGAGCCCAGGTACACCAACTGACTCGAGGGTCTGTACCATCTGCAGGAACACTGGATCTCCCCACAGAATGCCACACACATCAAGCCGATGCACCCCACTTCAGTGCATGGTGTGGAAGACATGATCCGCCTGGGGGACCTCAACGAGGCTGGCATCCTGCGCAACCTGCTCATCCGCTACCGTGACCACCTCATCTACGTGAGTACAGCCCACAGCTGCCCCACAGATACTCTTCTGGGACTGTGCCAGCTGGGCAGCTGTCCTTGGTGGGGGGGGGCAAGCTCACCTGCCTGGGCTGCTGGGCTGCTGGGCCCAGGGCTCTCCGGCCCCTGCTGTGTTTGGTTAGTCAGGAGCTGTCCCGCTGCAGGTTCACAGATCTCTATAGGCCTGGGAACCTCGGAGGCCAGCACTGCTCGGGACAAGCTTAGCTGATGCTCCTTGGGTGTTGCTGTGAGACGGTGGCTGGGCCCAGGTCTTCAAGGAGGGCCTAAGAAGCAGGTGTTCTCAGGAAGGGAAGCAGGAACATTAGACCATCTGTGTTAGAAGCAGCCAGCCCACTCCTCCATGTGGAAACACCACTCGAGTGTAGCCAAAAGGCCATGAAGCAGTTCTGTGGGGAAACTTGAGGACAAATAAGGCTGGTCTGCCCTCTAGGATGCCAGGGGTCACACGGGGCAGAACTTGTACCCTAGAGACAGTCGACTGGGTCTGCCATGATTTAGCCACAGACCCCAAAGCCTTGTAAAAACAATTGAGGGTTCCATAGGGCTTCTGTTTATGTGGGTCACATTTACGTTATTAGAAATTAAAATAAAAACTTTAAAATTAAAAATAACCCACAATAAGCTAGGAGTGATAGCTCATGCCTATAATCCCAGCACTTGGGAAGCAGGGGCAGAGGTGGGGGAATCACTACAAGATTGAGGTCAGTCTGGTTTATATAGAAAGTTCCAGGAGCGCTAGGGCTCCATAGTGAGACCCTGTCTAAAACAACACCCCCCCAAAAAAAACAACAAAACTAACACATTCCACCACAGGTTGATAGATTTTAGGGAATATAATTATATTTTCCAAATTTAAAAAGATTAATGATAAGAAGGGCATTGACAGTTTCTCAAACCTCTCTCAGGTCCTGTTTAATAGAGGTCATCTGGGTTTCGTGTCTGCTTCTCTCTCATGGCCAGATGTGTGTTCATTTGGCAAGTAGGAAACATGTGGCCTCACACATTTTTAAATTGAACAAGAAGACCTCTTCAGGACCCTCAGAGGTCTTTGGTTCACACTCAGAGAACTGCTCTGGTCTAGTATATCCATTTTACAGACAGGGAAGGTGAGGTCCCCCAGGTTTAGGCAGGTCCATAGCTGTGCTGGGGTCACTTCGTGCTGGGGGTACAATAAGAAGCGGGAGGGGCCCCTGAACAGACTGCAGTAGGTGGTGCTCTCTGATGTAGGAGTGGGTGTCTGAGAGAAGCCATCTCCTTGGGGTGTGCAGGAGTGTTGCTCAGCTCTGGCAGGTGGTGCTTTCTGTGGGGCAGTCTCAGGAAGGACACTGCAGGCATAGAAGCTGGAGGCAGGACCTGGCTAGCAACCGAGCCCTAATGTCACTCGGGGTGTCAGTGGGAAGAAGAGCCATGGCTGCAGGAATCTTAGGGAGTCTGGGTGTTGTTCCCAAGGAGGCACAGCAAGAGATCTCTGATGCCCAGAAATCCTGGAATTAGGACCCCTCCGCTGCCAGAGAAGCTGTCAGCCACCCTGCCCACTCAGGGTCCCTCTGTACCATTAGTTGGGGTAAGCAGGTGGATTTGCAGGGAGGGATTTCCCGCGCCCCCCCCCCCAGCACTGACAAAGTTGGCTCCCTCAGGCAAGCCTTATGAGCACAATGATTGGTTTGCCCAGCCAGGGGGCGGAGCCAGAGCTGCAGCCCAGGAAAAGGTATCCCACTGTGGCCTATAGGAACCTTCCCCATTTCTGGCAGTTCTCTCCTTCCTTCTCTCCCTGGAGGGCAAGTGGCCACAGGTGGGTACTCTGTGTGGGTGCTCATCCAGGCCTGGCAGAGTGACAGGTGGGTGGGAGCGTATCTGTCCACTGCTTGTCCATGGAGACACTGCTGTGGCTGAGGAGTGCTGTCATGGTCCCTGGGCAGGGCCTGTCAGTAGACTCCGAGGGTCTCCCTGGGGGGAGCTGGAGAAGATGGGGCTGTCCCTGTTGCAAAGGTGCAGGTCTTAGAGTAACTCTGAGGCTCAGGACTCTGCAGGTGAATGGGCTTCTGGCTGAGAGGGCTCAGCCCGCTTTCCAGACGGCAGGTGTGAATTCCCAGGCCAAGGTCAGCTAGCAGACACTAGGGTGTGGGTGCTGGTCCTAAGCTAGGCCACCCAGACCCCAGTAATGCTCCTGTGGGACCGATGGAGCCGGCACTGGGGCTAGAGGAGAACCAGAAGTTGGCCCCTTACTTTGTAAGACCCTTACTCTATTGGCCCCCTGAGGTCATGGCTTTGTCCCTGAGGCTCCAGGGCAGCAGAGGGTTAAGACCCGCTGCTTAGCAGGGGCTCTTGCTTCCCCAGCAGTAAAACCTGTTCTGGAACACGGGAGGAGTCAAGTGCTGTTCCCAAGCGACCACACGACCACATGTGCTGGGGTCTGGGTAGTCTAGGTTGAGGACCAGCACACTCATTCATCCCACACCTGGTGTCTGTCAGCTGACCTTGGCCTGGGACTGACCACATCCCCAGTGGTCTTCTGAGGAGCAAAGTGGCCACTCCCAGAGCTGCAGTCCTTTGTTCCGCATGAATCTTTCTGGCTGTCACCCTCCTGCTAGGGACAGGACAGTCCTCCCCACTGAGGAGAGACCTCATTTTGACTATGCATTCCCCCCACCAGCCAGGTAGGGTCTCGCTGTAGCCCAGGCTAACCTGGAATTCACTATGTAGTTTCAGGGTGACCTTGAACTCAGGAGGATCCTCCTGGGTGCTGGGATTAAAGGTGTGTGCCACCTTCCCCTGATGTTTGACTATTTATTTTTCACCAGATTCATGTACTACATACAGATTGGCGGTTTCCTTCTGTCTAAGAGATGTACCACTACTGATCCTTGCACAACTCTGAGGGAAAGACTTTGTGTGTGCGTGTGTGTGTTCATGTGCACATGCATGCATGGGTAATTCTTTGTTCTTTTCTCCACAGATGATAGCATCTCTTCTTACCGTGCTCTGTCTTTCCCACCAGCCACACCCCAGGCCTCTCTTTCAGCTGTGTGGACAGGCTGTCCCTGGCTCCCTTCCCTGCTAGTCCCGTTGATATGGTCACTCAATAAGCACCACTGAGAATATCCTGTCTGCTGTGTCAATCAGTCACTGGGAGGCCTTGAACCAGAACCACAAAGTAGTCAGGAATGAACTGAAGGGATTATGTGGGGTATGATGGCTCATACAAGTTACGCCCACTTCCTAGAGGAGGTAGTCCTGAAGGGCAAGGAGGCATTTAGCCTAGTGAAGGGCACAGCGTGTTTCCAGTATGGCTTGGCAGGGGCATGTGGAACACCCCTGGAGTTCAGTATGGAGGGCCTCTAGCAGTAGAGTGAAGGGTGGTGGGGCCAGAGAGAGGTGTCCTCTGTGCTGAGGCCATGGGAAGTTCAAAAGGTTCCCAGAGGAGGAGGATGTGGTCACATCTTGGTAAAGCCTACCCTGGCTGTGAGTGAAGGAGCAATCTGGAAGCCGAGATCCCTGTAGGGAGGTGCTATGGGGTGTCTGCTGAGGACCTGGTGGTCCTGTCTGGGGAAGGCAGCTTGGAGAGGGACAAGATGAGGAGGAGGAGCTGAGGTGTCACCGTTTGCCCTTCGTGAAGGGTGTCGTGGTGCTGGTGGCTGGGAGGGGAAGGGCTGGAGGGAGCTTTATGGTTTGGGTGTCCTGGTGACCAGCACATGGGACCTCCAAGAGTGAGAGACAATGGTGACTCTTGTTTCTCACTGACCCTGGGGCTGTGGACAGAGTAGAAAGGTCCATGGAGCTAAGATGGCAGAGGCTCCAGCCATCACCTCAGAAGTCTTCCCACAGGGTCTTGGCATCCCCATATCCCCTTCTGTTACTGTCCCTGTCCTGAACTTGACCACCAGGCCTCACAGGGTCACCCACTTGTAGGCTGGTTCATTAGGTCTGAAATGGTGAGTGATTTGTTTTCCACAACTGCCAGGGTGACCTTTCCCCTGCAGACGCCTTCAGTGTCATGGCCTTTCACGTCTCTGTGCTCTGTCCTACTGGCCAGCCCCTGTCTCTCACTCAAGGATGCAAAAACTCATCTGAGATCTGTAAAGGGCTGTAGAATGGCTTTGTGGTGCCAACTTCCTGTCACACAGTGGTGACGGGAATCACATTTTTGATCAAGTTTAAGAAGAGAGGAAAGTGGCACTTATCCACAAGGCATGTCTTTGTCCTATCGTCTTTATAATGACCCTGGGAGGGGGTGACGAGCATCTCATTTTATAGATTGAGACTGGATGAAGGACTCCGAAGCTGGGAGATCAGAGTCAACTGCTTCCTGCACAGGATGGAGTTATAGGGGACAGTGGCCACTGGTCTGGGCCTGGCCTGATTGGCTCAGCCCTAGACCCTGTAGGTGTTGGTCTTGGAAACACCCTTATGGCCCCCTTTCTTTCCACTGACTGGTTCTCTCTTCTTCTTCTCACTTGACAACCTCAGACCAGCTGTGGAGGGAGGGTGAGTGTGGCACAGCCCCTAGAAGGCTGCAAGGCATGTTGGCTTGGTTAGGTTGCTCCCATCAGCCTCTCACCCGCCCCACTCAGCTTCTCTTCCTACTGGGCTCCTGGGGGGTGGGCTGAGTGGCTCCTACCCGCAGGTGCTTGTAGGAGGCATCTTGGAGGGTAAGGAGCATCCTGAATTCTGAAGTAGCATCTCTTGGCCTAACCCCCAGGTTGCTTTGCGCAGCTCCCCTGGCCTGGGCTGAGTCCTTCCCTGGCATGTGGTACCTTGGCTGCTTTCTCTGCATGCCATGCTGGGACAGACTGCTGGGGCATGGTGGGGGCTCTGATGTCACACACTGAGCATAGGGAGGGTGGAGGAACAGGCTGGACTGTCAGCTCCTCGTGTGGACACATCTGTCTAAGCCTCCCTAGGCTCCAGACGTCAGTATATCCATCACTGGGCTCAGTACTGGGCCTGATCTTGTCTAACTTCAGATGAGGGTGGCAAGAGGGAGGAGTGTCCCTCCCCAGCCCTTGTACCTTCCCCTGTATGGCAGCACCTCTCCAACAGGAAGTTTTGCCTATGGTTGACCAATCTGCACTAGCAGAAGAGGTGAGCAGAGACCCCCAGGGAGGCGAGCAGAGCCCCCAGGGAGGTGAGCAGAGCCCCCCAGGGAGGCAAGCAGAGCTCCCCCAGGGAGGCGAGCGAGACCCCCCCCAAGGAGGTGAGCAGAGACCCCCAGGGAGGTGATCAGAGACCCCCCAGGGAGGCGAGCAGAGACCCCCAGGGAGGCGAGCAGAGACTGCCAGGGAGGCAGTCTGACCAGAAGCATAGCTGCCCACTCTGCCTGGGTCAAGCTGCCCTATGTCCCAGTTCCTTCTGCTCTTTGTGGCCTGATCCCCACTCCTGACTTTCTTACCAACCCAGTATCCCTTCTGAACATGGTCCAGTTTGTGAATTTGCTCTAAAATTCTGGGTACAGGGCTTGGGGACAAAGAAGAGAGCCAACATTTGAGGGAGTCCTACCATAAGCTCTGAAGATGAAAGCACACGGCCTCCACTACTCCTCACGTAGATACCTCATGCTGTTGTGGAGCAGAGAGCTAAGGCGCGCAAGGTTCAGTGACTGGCCTCCTGCCTACTCCCCCTCCTTCCTTCTCACATGCCACTGAGCCAACCAGAAGCCTGGCAGGGCTCTGCCCAGGTCTGAGACTGCAGAGAGGCAGGATAGAGCCCACGATGAAGGAGATACCAGCTCCCATCCCTCCCTTGCTGCCCACAGACGTACACGGGCTCCATCCTGGTGGCTGTGAACCCCTACCAGCTGCTCTCCATCTATTCGCCAGAGCACATCCGCCAGTATACCAACAAGAAGATTGGGGAGATGCCCCCTCACATCTTTGCCATCGCTGACAATTGCTACTTCAACATGAAACGCAACAGCCGGGATCAATGCTGCATTATCAGGTGGGCAGCCAGGCTTAGCTTGAGCTCCAACACGAACTTCATAAAACCGGCATGGGAGTTCCACTCAGTCCCAACGGTGCTCCTGCCAACACACTAGGGATTGTGCCACCCTCCGAAATGCCACAACGCTCCTCAGGAACCAGGCTACACTTTGCTGTGACACAATGTAGAGAATCAACCCTTAACCTAGGTCTTGTATGTCTGTTAATGCTACCAGGGCTCATGTGAGCTTTCAAGGTCAAGCTTATTTTCTGATGGCTCTTATTAAGCTATGATCAGTTGCAATCTGGTTTCTCCTGGTCAGGGTTAGAGGCCCAAGCATTGAGAAGTCATCTACTATGAGCTAGCTCTGTGGTAACTAGGGATGAGGAGTGGGTGGGAATGGAGGGATGGAGTTATCTTTGGATGCGGCAGAACCCCCGTATTCCTTTAGTATTCCCCATGGCCCCCTCAGGACTGTAGACTGCTGAGGCCCCAGCCTCTAGCATTCATGGGTTTTAGGCTGTAGACATCTTGCTTTAGTGGCCTTGGGTGTTGTGCACAAGGCAGACTGGCTTGGGGAACTCCACCTCAGTCCATATTACATTTGGGGGCTAGTGGGGTGTCCAGGGCTGAGGCCTGTCCTGGCGTTCGTCGCCCTCTGCAGTGGGGAGTCAGGAGCAGGGAAGACAGAGAGCACGAAGTTGATCCTGCAGTTCTTGGCGGCCATCAGTGGGCAGCACTCATGGATAGAGCAGCAGGTGCTGGAGGCCACCCCCATCCTAGAAGGTAAGGGCTGGGCTCCGAGGGTGTGCTGGGTGGGTGATCAGGCTGGTCTTATCCATGACCTTTGCCCTCATCCCACGATGCAGCATTTGGGAATGCCAAGACCATCCGTAACGACAACTCTAGCCGCTTTGGCAAATACATCGATATCCACTTTAACAAGCGCGGTGCCATCGAGGGCGCCAAAATTGAGCAGTACTTGCTGGAGAAATCACGAGTCTGTCGCCAAGTGAGTCCCAACCCCAGTTATGGGTCAGAACTTGCCTTTGGTGGGTGGGCACCACTTTTCCCATGGTCTGCACCACCCTGAACTGCCTTCTGAGCCCCTGGGTGCCCAATGTCCCCCAAGCATCTTCTGCTTAGGCATGTCCTCCATCCTCAACACCAGTGCCCTCCCCCAGGCCCCTGATGAGAGGAACTATCATGTGTTCTACTGCATGCTGGAGGGCATGAACGAGGACCAGAAGAAGAAGCTGGGCCTGGGCCAGGCTGTTGACTACAACTACTTAGCCATGGTGAGACCAGATGATGCCTCGGAGGCGGGGAAACACATGTCCCAGTGATATGGGACAAGTCTAGACCTCACTCACGTGGCCTGGCTCCCAGCCTGGTGCACAGGAACACCTACCTACATGAGCCTTTCCTTGCCTCCGCTGGCCCAGCCTACCTGGGCTTGTCTGCTTCTTAAGGCATGTCCAGTGTGTGGACACATGCCCACTTGCACACATTCATAGTAAATTCTCACCACAGACACATGCCTCAAGGCAGGCAGGCAGGCATGGGGCACAGGGACATGGGTGAACATGTACCACATGTCCCTACAGATGGACCTGTCCACGCACATTCTGGGCTTTTTAGGCCTTGAAGGCTGGGGCCCCTCCTGGCACCCCCAGGATTATATGGAGTTGGCTGCTGAGGCTCCAGCCTCCCAGGTTCATTGGTGGCAGGTTCTGGAGTACATGTCTGTTGCTTGGCGCCCTGGGGGCTGTGCACATGGCAATCTGGCTTGAGGAACTCCACCTGCCTCCCTGGAGAGAGCCTGGACTGGCTACCAGGATCCATGGGTGGGCTGAGGCCCCTGGAGGGTGTTGTGGGTACAACAGACCTTCCTAGACGCCTCTGTATCCACACTCACACTCAGGTGTGCCCAGCGTGAGCAGACCTGGTGTGCAGCTCCCCCTAGTTAGTGGTCTACATGGTGGTCCACAATGGGGCTGCAGCGGTGAGGGTCGGTAAGCTCCCCTGGGATGTGGGGTGCTTGGTGGGGTCTTGGTGTTGTGACAAAGGAGGGGATGGAGCAAACCTGGCATTAGTGACCAGTTCTTCTTACTAGTAGTTGGAAGGGGCATCCAGGACTTGGACATGGGAAGGGTTCCCTGGAGAAGAAGCCCCAGCAGGAACATTCTGGATGGCCTCCCTGATGCTCTCCTGCTCCCCCTTCTACTCCCCTCACAGGGTAACTGCATCACCTGTGAGGGCCGAGTGGACAGTCAGGAGTATGCCAACATCCGCTCGGCCATGAAGGTGCTCATGTTCACGGACACAGAGAACTGGGAGATCTCAAAGCTTCTGGCCGCCATCCTGCACATGGGCAACCTGCAGTATGAGGGTGAGACCCCACGTTGCCCCCACCCCTGCAGGGCAGCACAACATCTAGCTGCCAGAGAAAAGTCGTGTTTGGGATGCAGGCTGGGAGAATGCCATCCTGTCCAGGTAGCACCCTGAGAACCAATTCCACCACAAAGGTGCACAGGTGAAGTACTGGGAGCCGGCTAGAGCCCTTTAAGATGGCTTCTGTTTTTTGTTTTTCTGGTTTTTCAAGGTAGGGTAGATCCCATGCTGACCTGGAATTCACTACGTAGTCTCCAGTGGCCTTGAACTCACAGTGATCCACCTACCTCTGCCTCGTGAGTGCTGGGATTAAAGGCTTGCGCCACCACACCCAGCTGCATTTGATTTCTTTATTTACTTGCAAGCAGAGAGACAGAGAGACAAAGAGAATGGGCACACCAGGGCTTCCAGCCACTGCAAACAAATTCTAGATGCATGTACCACTTTGTGCATCAGGCTTTACGTGGGTCCTGGGGAATCCAACCTGGGTCATTAGGCTTTGCAGGCAAGCGCCTTAACGCAGAGCCATCTCTTCGGCCCCTGATTTCTTCTTTTAAGTAAGATGTCTACAAGAGAGGCTAAATCTTTAAAAAAAAATTTTTATTTGCATGTGTGTGGGTGGGGGGGATGCCATGGCTTCTTGCTGCCACAAACGAACACCAGATGCTGGAGCAACTTTTTGCCTCTGGCTTATGTGGATGGCTTGGGAATTAAACCTGGGTCAGTGCCATTAACCCCTGAGCCATCTTCCCAGCCCCATAAATCTTTGAACTATGGTGTGGTATCAGTTACCTTCTTGTTGCTGGGACAAAAATACCCTGCTAGAGTCAGCTTGAGGAAGGAGAGAGTTTATTTTAGCTTACAGTTTTGAGAAGTTTTGTCATGGCAGGGGAAGCATGCAGACAGCTGAGCATCACATCTTGTCACATCAGCTGGGAGGAAGCAGCAAGAGTGAACCACCATCACCCAGGGGTGGACTAATACATCAAGGTCCATCCTGAGTGGTACATCTCTTCCAGCGAGGTCCACCTCCCACCACCTGGGGATTAAGTATAAAGTTTACTCCCAAACACATAGGCGTGGATACTCCACAAAGGACCACACCATGTGTGAATGGATCAAATAGCCATCTGACAGGAGGAAGGCAAAACAAAGAAACATGCTCACGTATTTGACATTCTCTAAACATACCTGTAAACCAGGGTGGGAAGTGGTCTTCCCTTCCTTGTATACAACCTGGGTTTGTGCAGAATAGGAACTCTGGGAAATTCATTCAGTGAGCAAATGATCACAGCACTAAGGTAATCACAGTTTAGTGAGTTGAAAAAGCCAAGAGAAAAAGAGCACTGCTCAGAAGGATGAGGCTGTGCCAAGGTCCTGGGGTACAAGAGTATTTGGGGAGGGCAAGTTTGCAAAGCCTATCTCAAAGGTACCAAGGCTGCCACTCTGGGAGTCTGAGGTGGAAGCTGAGGAAGAGCTGCAACCGCCAGTGGTGCCAGCTGCTTGGGTGTCAGGCTTGGAGGCAAGTTCTGGCATCTGGGGTCCCTTCCTCACGGTGCACACAGGCTCTCCTGAGAACATTATTAGACATACACTGACCTGGGGAAGAGCTTTATCACAGTGCCACTGCCTTCTGAAGACAGGACAAGTTTCGGAGAGTGGGCACCGCAGCCTGGTCCACCTCAGACTCTCCCTGTACCCCTCTACTGCCCCTCCCTGCCCTGACCCTGTGCCTTATGCCTCTGGCAGCGCGCACATTTGAAAACTTGGATGCCTGTGAGGTTCTCTTCTCCCCGTCACTGGCCACCACTGCGTCACTGCTGGAGGTCAGTGCTGGCCTTCTTTTCCACTCCATCTGTCCCCCTGAGACAGTGAGGCTTGGGTGACAACCCTCTGTGGGATCTCCTATCGGGAGAGTTGGGTTCTGCCCAGGGAATCAGCTATGTACCCTCCTCCAGGAGCAGAGGCAGAGCCTGGGGGCTCGCTGACCTACCTGGTATAGCTTCCTCTGGGAAGGCATGGGGTTGGGAGGCCTTGGCTGGGGCCCTGAGTGACCCTGGGTAAATCTGGGGTGGAAATGGGGAAGCTAGCTGTGGATACTGGGGACTCAGCCTGGGAACTAGGTCAGCACCTGGTTGTCTGTACCAGGTGAACCCCCCGGACCTGATGAGCTGCCTCACAAGTCGCACTCTCATCACTCGGGGGGAGACGGTGTCCACCCCTCTCAGCAGGGAGCAGGCGCTGGACGTACGGGATGCCTTTGTCAAGGTAGGAGTGTGGAACGGTCACCTGTTCCCTCTGCCCTTTGGGAACTTGGGTTGTTGAGGGGCAGCCACACGAGGTTCCCCAGGCTGAAGTATATAGGCTTTGGCTCTTGGCTCTCTGATGCCCATGGACCATGTGTCCCGCAGGGGCTGATGCTGCTTTCTGCAGGGACCCTGCTCTGTCCCCTCAGGTCTGCTTTGTCCCTGTTCCAGCCAGGGATAACCCTGTTCTGTGTCAGGGAGCTGGGTGGGTGGGTGGGAGGTCCTCAGTCCTCCCTGCTTCTATAGCCACACACTTGCTACTCACAAAGTCCCCAGCCTGTGTAAGCCCTGCTCTGAATTCTTGAAGTATTCTGAGGATGGGGAGGTGGGAGCCCAAGGTGGCCCCTTCCCAGCCTCAGGGTCAGGGAGATTTCTGAGGAACAGATAAGAATTCTTCAGGCACGAGCATGTGTGTGTGCTGGTGCAAAACCTTGAGTAAAGGTTTGGGGACATCAATAGTGTGTTCCGAAGAGGAGACTGGAGTTGACCGTGAAGGGTCCAGGAATGGAGACTATTTCCCAAGGGAGGGTTCAGGGGGCCCAGTGGCTGATGGGTACCTTTCAGGGCATCTATGGGCGGCTCTTCGTGTGGATCGTGGACAAGATCAATGCAGCAATTTACAAGCCACCCTCCCATGAAGTGAAGCACTCTCGCAGGTCCATTGGCCTTCTGGACATCTTTGGGTTCGAGAACTTCTCCGTGAACAGGTACAATGTGACACTATATGAGGAATGCCACATCCCTCCCTTTAGACCCATATTCAGCTGGCTCTAAGTACACTGCCAATTTGACTTCAGTCACTCTGGAGGGCCCTCTCCATCCCCTAGACCAGGTCAGCTGAGGCTAGGCCCAGATGCTGGTCCTGTTGGTAGGATCTTGTCAGCCCTTGCTACTCAGTGAGACTTGATGTCTCTCTATAGTCCGCCCCGGCCTATGGTCTTGACTCCCTCTCAGGTGTCCCAGTGAGCCCCCTCCCTCCTTACCTGGTCTGATCATGCAGGCAAAGGGCTCTGAGTCTAGTGTCTAGCCTAGGTCCCTGACTGGCAGTGACCTTGGGTGAGCCCTTTGCCCTTGCCACATCTTCCTCTGTGGAAGGGTTGTGCGTGGCACTCCAACTTCAGCCCAGGTGATGGGAGCCTTGGGCTCAAAGTCTTGCTGCAGGTCAAGGCAGCGCTGGGCCTGGGTGGCTGGAAGGGGCCTGGATGACACATCACATCCGACACACCCACGGCCTCCCCCACCTGCAGCTTCGAGCAGCTGTGCATCAACTTCGCCAACGAGCACCTGCAGCAGTTCTTTGTGAGGCACGTGTTCAAGCTGGAGCAGGAGGAGTACGACCTGGAGAGCATCGACTGGCTGCACATCGAGTTCACCGACAACCAGGACGCCCTGGACATGATCGCCAACCGGCCCATGAACATCATCTCCCTCATCGACGAGGAGAGCAAGTTCCCCAAGGTGGGAGAGGACGCCACCCTCAGCCTATGACACGTGCCTCCCCAGGCATCTCTGGACCTATTCCAGGACATTTACCTGATATGATGGGTCCCCTACAGTCCACTTTCAGGGCCAAATCACAAAAATCAACTGCATACAGTTGGTGCAGAATAGGTGCTCAAGATGGAATATGCCTGGGAGAACACAAGATTGTCCTCCGGGATGTCCTTTTCTTTTAAGTTGAGGCTCTTACTCCGTTGCCCAATCTGGTCTTGAACTCCTGTGTTCCAGTGATCCCTCCGCCTCAGCTTATAAGAAATATTCCCCAGCCTGGAGGGTGTGTTGTGTGGCTCCATTCCTCCCATTTCACAGATAGGGAAGTGGAGGCGCAGAGAGCTCCCCACTTATGGGGGGGTGTGGGGGGAGCACCTGAGACAGAGGAGGGATGTGATATGATAGGTGGTGAGCCTGGAGAAGAGCGACTCAGCAGTTGCACCTCTGCTCCCTCAGGGCACAGACGCCACCATGCTGCACAAACTGAACTCCCAGCACAAGCTCAATGCCAACTACGTGCCTCCCAAGAACAGCCATGACACCCAGTTTGGGATCAACCACTTTGCAGGCGTTGTCTACTATGAGACGCAAGGTACAGGCAGGGGGCAGGGGGTTTGTCTATGTTTGTGCCTTGACCTTCCTGTTTCCCTGACCAAAGAGAGACCACACGGTGCTGAGCAGAGAGGGGACAGAAAGGACCTCGGGATGCACGAGGCACGTTGCTCTGCTTGTTTTTCTTTCTGGAGATTTAGTGTTGTTTTCTTATAGCCCTGGGGATTGAACACAGGCCTCTGTGAGTGCTAGACAAGTACTCCAGTCCTTCCAGGAGTTTATTATTTAAAAAAAAAACTAGTATATTTTAAATTTTTATTTGAGAGAGAGAGAAAGAGTGAGTGAGTATGGGCATTCAAGGGCATCTAGCCACTGCAAATGAGCTCCAGATGCATGCGCCACTTTGTGCATCTGGCTTTATGTAGGTACTGGGGAATTGACCCTGGGTCCTTGTGCTTTGTAGGCAAGTGCCTTAACCGCTGAGCCATTTCTCCAGCCCCAGAAGTTTATTTTTAATACATTTTAAAAATTAGGGACTAAGGCGATGATTCAGTCAGTAAAGCACTTGCCATATAAGCATGAGGACCTGAATTTGAATTCCCTAGAATCCACATAAATGGCGAGCCTGGTGGTGCCAGGGCCTGCAACCCCAGCACTCAGGAGGTGGGAACAGGATACCCAGGGAAGCTGGCCAGCTAGATAGGTTCAAATAAGAAACCTTATCTCAATAAAGAAGGTAGAAAGCAATAGAAGGAGACACCAATGTGGACCTCTGGCCTCTACATGCACACGCACACACAAACACACATGTACATAGGGCATACATATATAAAAATCGTTGCACAGTATATATCAGATGAAGCTTACCATTTTGATTATATAATTCATTGGCATTAAGTATATTTACAGTGTTGTGCAACCTTCGCCCCATCCTTTCCAGAGCCTTCCATGCCCTCACACAGAAGTCAGTGACCCACTCATCATCGATAACTCCCATCCTTCCCCACCCAGCCCACAACTCTGCTCTTGATTCTTTTGTGAGGGCTCATGCTCCTTTCCACATATGAGGAAACTGAGGTACAGAAGAGAGCTGCCTTTTCATGCCTTTTCACCTAGTAGACACAAAGCCAGACCTAGAAATCGCCAGGCACCCACCAGAAACTTCTTGCAACAAGACCAAGTGCAAGTGTTGACGGAGATGCCCAGACAGCTTCTCTTCTCCTGAGCCATGGGGTTGGTTCACTTGAAGCTAGAAGTTAGGCAGAAGGGGCCCAACCCAGGTTCATCACACTTGCAACTTCTGCAGCCTTCCTGCAGAAAGAAGGCCTTGACGACCCTCCCGCCCATCCTGGTGTGAGGAGCAGCCCTAAACTGGCATTCGGTGTGGGTGTAATTCACTGAGCCCATGCTTCTCAGCCCGAGGGGTCCCTCTCAGGGTTCAAAGCCAGTGGCATTTGTAGTAAACTAGGTCCTATGGGCTGTGATTGGCTGAGAAGTTAGTGGGGTGTCCATGAGCCTTGCTGCAGTAATGTTACCTTCCCCTCTCAAAGACAAGGTGAAAAGGTGGGCCTTCCTAGAGTCACATAGTAAGGATGGTGCAGCTCAAACCAAAGACATTGCACTGTGAAGGTTGTCCTTCTCTTTCTGTGAACCTGCTGGGGACAGTCTGATGACACATTAGACCCAGCCTCTGTCCTTAGTGGCCATCCAAGTCTTGTTCTCTGCAGAGCTTCTGGCCCTCAGGCATCTCCGGCCTGTGGGTGCCTGTTCTTCTGAGGCACCCTAGCTCCTCAGTCCTGGGTGCAGGGAGCCTGCCTTGGTTGGCACCGGAGTCCTGAGTTCAAGTCTTAACCCCATCATGGCTTGCTGTCTTTGCTTCTGTGAACATCGGTTTCCTCCCTTGACCAGCGGGAAAGATAATCACTTCCAATCCCACAGTGCAAAGAAGATATTGTGTAAAACATACTGTACTGCCCAGTTAGGAGGAAATGCCAGTTTCTTTACTGTTAGCTTGTACCAGAGTGACATGTGTCCTCTCTCAGGACATACTTAGCATGGGTTTTCACACCTTAATTCAAGAACTTTGTAGTGGTTCTGGGGTAGCTTCGTTGGAAAGGTCACCTTGCCCTCTCCTTGAGATGGAGGCTTCCTGCCTTCTTGGTCAGACCTCAGTTTCTCTGTGATCTTGGGTAAGCTGCTAAGCTCTTCAGACCCAGAGCCCCGCACTGTGAAATGAGCATGGGTAAGCTAGGTGCGTGTGTCTGTCCTCCCGGCCTGTGGGCCAGGGGAGCCTGGCTGGAGAGGTGTGAGGCTCTGTATCATTGCCAGGTTTCCTGGAGAAGAACCGGGACACACTGCATGGGGACATCATTCAGCTGGTCCACTCCTCTCGGAACAAGTTCATCAAGCAGATCTTCCAGGCCGACGTTGCCATGGTAAGTCTGCGTGGGCTGCCTCTGGGTGGGAGGGCCCTTGTCCATCCATGGGGACCCTCAGAACCACAGAACAGGAACAGGACTTTGCCGGGGCCTGCAGAGGCCTGCAAGATACTCCCATCTTGTCCTCTCAAATTGATGGTGGCTGCAGTGCCAGGTCCAGAGAAGGACCACGTGAGAGTTCATGAGCACAGCACCCTTGGGACTTCCATCTAGTGAGGACTTCCAGCAGCTGATGGCAGGGATGAGTTGGGATTTGGGGTGGGTGTGGCAGGCAGCCCCTAGCAGGACCTCACTGGCCACCATGGACCCTTGACAGGGGTGGGGCAAACTGCTTGCCCTGCCCATCCTGAGGCCCAGGTGCTTTCCTGCCTGCAGGGCTGTTGGCTTGTTACTGTTTCACTCCTCTCCTTGACTTCTTGGGGTACATGTGTGGCAGGTCAGAGCCCCTCTACCCTCTGGGCACCTGGACAGATGCCTGAAGGAGCCCGACCTCCACCCCAGTTCCCTCTCCTCCCCTCCTGGTGGCTGTTTGCCTCTTCTGGGCCCCTCTCGGCTCACCTGCCTCTGGTTCCCCTTGTAGTTTCTCTGTGGTTATTCATCCGGCACTCTCGGCCAGGCAACGGCTTCCTCGAAGGTAAAAGCCCTGGCCTGGGGCCAGGATGATGGGGTGGGGGAGCTCAGCCCTGTGGGGCTAACAAGGGAAGAGGGCTGGCTTTTTTGGGGGGCTTTCTTTGAAGTGTTTTTGTTTGTTTTTTTTTTGTTGTTGTTTTGTTTTTCTGGTGTGGTTTTTGGAGTGGTTTTGGTGTTTGAGTTGTGTGTACTGCAGGCATCTTGGTTTTTTATAGAGGGAAACTGAGGCCTAAAAGAAGAAATTTGAAGAAGTTGCCTAATCCCTCAGTTTAACCCCGGGCCACTGAGGCTCCTGCTGAGCCCAGTGACCTGCTTAGCAGAGGCACAGGTGACCTTATCTGCACTTTGGTGTCACTCCAGTGACACAGTCCATCCATGGGGTGTAGCAGAGAGGCAGGACTGTGTTCTCTGATAGCCACTTCAGACTGTGGCTGCCATGGGGTGCTGGCACCCCTCAGCAGCAACACACCACTGCCATTTTTCTCTCTTCTCCACCCAGTTCGCGGTTGTGCCTTCTCAGAGCCCTGGGAGAGCTCATGTGCCCCTGATGGCAGCACTGAGCGCCAGGCTTATCTCGACAGGAGCCCTTTCCTCTGGAGGATCTCTCTGGTCCCCATTTTCCTCACCTGCAACCCAGGCTTGCACATGCGCACACATACAGCTACGAACTCAGTAGCTGATGGTGAGCACAGGGTCAACCTCAGAGAGGGCTCCCTAGCACTCAGCTCGGCACCTTCAAGACCCAACATGAAGTTCCATGTTGTAGGGTCACTCTGGAAAGGCTCTGAGCTCACCTGCTCTGCCCTGCTCCCATCCTCCCCCATTCCTCTGGTTCTGGCACATTCTGAGTGAACACCCTTCTTCTGGCACCCTTCTTTCCCCTCTTGTCATTCCTAAGCCACCTGGGCTTTGCGGAATCCCCCTCCCGCACCCCTACCCTGACTCTCGAGGGGGTTTTAGGGGCAGAATTGACAGCAAGACATTGGGTATGGATCACATTTTCTGGACTAAGTGCTGACATTTAATAGCTCAGTCATTGGTAGCTACTGTTAATGCAACTTTACAGGAAAAGAAACCAGGGCCTAGGGAGGTTAGGGAGCCTGGTTGGGGTCACTTGACTTGAAACACATCAGGAGTGGAACCCAGCTCTGGCTTGGCACAGTGCAGGAGCTCATCCAAGGTCTCACAGAATCAGGGCTACTGTACTGGGCTGTGTCTGTAAGCATCACTCTGCAGCCAGGAAGGAAAGTTCCTTGCAGCGGCTGGAGACAAGGTTGTGCTCTCACAAGGCAGGACAGCAGCTTGGCTAATTGAGAAATAGTCAGACTCAGCTTGACCATGGGATCCCATGGATAATGCTCCTGTCAGGGTGGAAGCCTACACTGCCTCCTGCTAGGGATCTCGACAGCCATTTTGGGCAGGTCCCCAATCCCTGAGTTGACATCCTTTGATTCTTCAAGAGTGTCTGCTACCTCAGGGCAGCGCAGGGCACTGACCCATCATGGCTGAGTGACAGTGGACCAGTGGAATCGTGTGTCCATGACAGCTGCTTACTCCTGCCTAAGACTTGCCTATTCCTCGACAGACACCTGACATCATGGTGACATCTGTCTTCCCTCTGTGCAGCCATTTTACATTGGCCTTTGGGCTTTTCACTTCAGTCTTTACCCTATCCCCAAAATGTCTTCAGATCACCCCCAGAGAACAACAAATACCAGGAAGGAGGCTTTTCCTGAATGAAAGAGAACCAGGTCAGAAACCCCATGGCTGACACCCAGAGCTCTCGTTCATTCGTTCTGTCTACAAATATTTCCTGAATGCCAACTATACACAGTCGTCGATTGCCCTAGGGCACATTAGTGAACAGATATTTAAAAAATAAAGCCCTCTCTCTTGTAGAGGTGGGAACAGTGACAGCCAGTGAATGGGTAAAGCAAGCAGTATGAGGCGCAGGGAAAGATGGGGAGGGAAGTAGGGAGAGACACATTGATGCCCCTTTGATGTGTGTTGGGCTCAGGCAATGTCTTCCTGAGCAATTGTTAAGAGGGTGAAGATGGAGCCCCCTGTGTCTGGGGGAGGGCATACATGTACGGAACTCCAGATGCACCCCAGGCACAGCCTCAACCCTGGAGGATCAGGAAGGGTGCGAATGGGTGGCAGGGCTCAGAGGCTGCTGGGACATTTCAGGGGCATTTCAGGTCCTTTTAGGGTGCTTAGCTGTCCTTGGAGTGAACTGTCTCTACTGGGGAGTTTGGAGAGGTGGAAAGCATGGCAGATTTTCCATAGCCTCCCAGCTGCTGGGGGATGGCGGGGTGGAGAGGCAGGAAGGCCAGTGTGGAGGAGGGGTGCAAGGGTAAGGCTCAGGCTGGACTGGGCTGGTGGGGAGGAAGAAACGGACTTGTTGATGTGTCCACACGGGAGAAGAGGCTTGAGCTGAGAAGTTGGAAGGGGGCAGTTTGTGCATCTGAGGACAGCACCACAGCAGCCCTCCAGGGGAGCGAGGTGTTGATGGCTAGGTGTGTTGGGCCTGTGACTGCAGTGAGCAAGGATCCGGCTAGGCTGGCAGGCAGGACAGACAGGAAAGAACAACTCTAAGATGATAGAAAACCACGGAGGGTCCGGTATGTGCATCACGTGAGTGTGTCGTGTATGTGGTGTGTACACAGCTTCTTATGGTGTGAATACTATGGGAGTGTTATACGAGGTATGATAAGGGAGCTGGATGGTGTGTGTATTTTCAGTGTGTGCATGCATGCTATGTGATATGCATGTGCTATATGAGTTATGCATATGCATGTGGGGTGTACATGCTGTGGGGCATATGTTGGTATATGCATACTCAGTGTGTACATATCATGTGTGCTGTATGGTGTGTGTGCTGTGTGTTATGTGTGTGAATGTGTGGCATGTTGCTGTGTGTACCTTGTGTGGTATGTGTGTGCTTAGATGTCATCAGTGTAAGTGTATGCTGTGTGCATGTTATGTATGTGTATATGGGTTGTGCGTTGTGTGTGTACACTATGTGCATGTTATGTGTATTGTTTTGTTCGTGGTGTATATGTGCTGTGTGTATGCTATGTGTAGGTGTGTTTTGCTGTGTGCACTATGTGTGCTATGTGTAATGTATGTGTTTGTGAGTTGTGCATGTTATACGTATGTGTGTATTGCTGTGTGCACAGTGTATGTTATATATGTGCATGTGGGTTGTGCATACTCTGTGCACTGTGTGTACTGTGTGCATGTTATATATGTATATGTGGGTTGTGGGTTGTGTGTGTGTATGCTGTGTGCATGTTATGTGTATGTGTGTATTTCTATATGCACTGTATGTTATGTATGTGTATGTGGATTGTGTGTGTGGTGTATGCTGTGTGCATGTTATGTATTTGTATGTGAGTTGTGTGTGGTGTGTGTGCATGTTATGTGTATGTGTGTATGTGCTGTGTGCACTGTGTGTGCTGTGTGCATGTTATGTATGCATATGTGGGTTGTATGTGCTGTGTGCTGTTTGCATGTTATGTATTTGTATGTGAGTTGTGTGTGCATGCTATGTGTATGTGTGTATGTGCTGTGTGCACTGTGTGTGCTGTGTACATGGGCACTCGTGGCAGGAACTAATGCAGTCTGGGCACCATCCTACCTGGACAACTTCCCCTCCCAAAGGGGGACCACCCAGTGTTACTGCAGGAGCAAGTTCATTGGTGCTCTTGGAGCTCTAGATATGACCATCATTGTATCCCCAGCTGTTCTAGAACATTCCACAAAATCCTAGAACGTTCTCCAAAGAAGTCTTAATGTGGAAAACACTGCATCTCTCAGACTTGTATTTGCTGTTTTCTTGGCAGCTTCATTGCAGACTGAGAGCTAGCATATGAGTTTAGTATAAATTGAACACCTTTGCCCCACCTCACACATGTACATCGATACCCCAGATTTTTGATGTTATAAGATAGCAGATGAAATTATAACTCTAAAAATATAAAATCTTCCCATGAAAATCAAATTCACCAATAAATTCTTATCCAAATGAAAGCGGCCAGGAGAACAGTGTGTGAGAGTGCCTCTCAGCCAGAAGGTTCTCTTCCTGTTTGTTTGCTCTCTGGGCTTTCCTGTGTCCCCCACCCACCCTGGCATTATTTCACAATATTCTAGGAGAGGACCCCACAGGCAGAGAGGTGTGGAAAGCCTCAAACTGCCCACCCAGGAGCAGCTGGGAGCATGGCGTGGTCATGTTCTCAGTATTATCCAGGTCACTGCCCTGCCCCCAGCCTGCCCAGCTAATCCCACAGGCAGGGGAGGTGCAAACTGTGCTCCCCAAGGCTCCCAGAGGGAACGTGTTAGTAAGCGCCAATGACCTCGACATTTGGCCCCAACCCATCAGGTGGACAGATGACATTATTTTCACTTAGGTTTTAAACTGCTGAGGCCACATAGCTGGAACCTAGGGCCAAGGTTTGAATTTAAATTTGCTCTAAGACGTCCTGACCCCTCTGTTTACACAGGGAGGGAGAGTGAGACCCAGAGAGGGGCTGCACCTGGCTCAGGGTCCTCCAGCTGCCAGGGAGGAAGGCCCAGTGGGACACCTTTGGGGGACCTGGGAAGCTCCCCAGAGGGCTCCAGCCCAGACCAGGGAAGATCACAGGCAACCCCTGACCCGGCTGACCTCTCCCAAGCTTCCCTTTGGGGCCACAGCTGGAGGGTGGGTGGGGGCAGGCGCAGCCCCTCCCATCTCCGTCTGTCCCTCGGTCCCCAGGGCGCCGAGACCAGGAAGCGCTCGCCCACACTCAGCAGCCAGTTCAAGCGGTCGCTGGAGCTGCTGATGCGCACGCTGGGCGCCTGCCAGCCCTTCTTCGTTCGCTGCATCAAGCCCAATGAGTTCAAGAAGCCCATGGTGAGCAGCGGAGGGAGGCAGGGGCGGGGGGGGGTGGGCAGTGAGGACCAGCAGGCACCCTAGGGCTGCTGAGACTAGGTCCTGAATTGCCCAGTGCTGGGGGTGGGCACAGGTGCATGGGGAGTCCCGGCTTTGCCACTTCAAAGCTGTGTCCAGGTTCCTTGAGACTGGAAAGGACCCTCACTGTCACCTCCTAGGTGGCTTGCAGTGTGCAGGTCACCTGGTCAGTAAACTATGGTTCCTGCCAGGGCTTCTTTGAAAGCTTCTTCCCTTCCCCAGCCCACCACCACCAGGAAGCCTCGCCTCTGCATGTTTGACTCTTGGGGTAACACTTGCTGGCTGAGCCCTTTCTGGGTGTCAGGCGAGGCCTCCTTCAACTTTTGCAAGTAGCCTGTGAGGAAGGGACAACCGCCCAGGGTTAAAGCTATAGGACAGGGGCCCAGGGAGGTTGAGGGGCTCTGCCAGTCCCCTTCTTTCCAGGCAGGCCCTAGGAGGTGTTGTTTACCTAGGAGGGGAAAGACCTAGACAAAGCTGGATGTGGGATGGGAGGGAGGGAGGGAGGGAAGGAGGGAGGGAGGGAAGGCTGGGGAAAGTGACCCAGAGGAGAGGAAACAGGCTGCGGAAGCCAACCATCCGTACACACTGTCCCTGCCAGGAAATCATTTCCCCAAGTGGGTGAGGCCTGCTTTTAGGCCTTAGGTCAGCAGAGGCCTGAGGGTCAGAGAGCCCCCAGTGCACTGTCCTCCCCAGTGAGCACAGAACCCTGGAGGTCCAGTTTCCTTAGACCCTTCTCTCAGGCCAGGCCTTGGTTTCTGTGGACTGGACCTTGATAGTGACCTCCTCACCTGTGTCCTACCTTCCCTACCTCCAAGCTTGCTCCTGTCACCCACCGCCTACCTGTTCCGTTACAGTGACATCATTTTTTTGTTGTTATTGTTTTCATGTGTTTTATTTATTTATTTATTTATTTATTTGTTTTTCGAGGTAGAGTCTTCCTCTAGCCCAGGCTGACCTGGAATTCACTATGTAGGCCTGGGATCTCTGTGCTCCTCCTGTCTCTGCCCCCTGAGTGCTGAGATTAAAGGCGTGCACCGCCACACCCAACTCTTTTTTTATTGATTATGAACTTTACTGTATGAATAAATCACGTGTTGATCATATTCCCATAGGGTTTTATATATATCTTCTCTCCTGCCTCCATTTCACTGAGGGCCCTCCTCAGTGGGGTTATTAGTATTCACCCTGATTGCAGCAGTCAGTCTCTGTGGGCGTGGGAGGGCAGTGTCTCAGGATACACCTTCTCACCCTTAAAATCTTTCCATCTGTCTTCTGCTATGTTCCTTGAGTCTTGATGGGTGTGATACATTAGTGTTGAGCTCTCTGCAACCTCTGGATTTCTGCTTTCATGAGTTTTCAGTGTCCTCAGTGTCTGTTGCCAACCCCCTGGGGCTGGTTGTCAGGCTAGTAGTAAAAGCAGCACTTATGTTTAAATTGCCATCCCTCTGTCATGTCTTCTGAGCCCTGGAAGATGTGATAGAAGTGGTGGTTCTAGGCATATTGATGGATCTTGTTTCTCCCTGGTTTTCCCTGCCATATGTAGAAACAACCAACCAAACAAAAACCAGACTCTCCAACCAAGAGTGATAGCACCATGGATTAAAGCGATAAGCACAGTTATTTAAGAGACTCTTTGATGGGCATAGCCACTCTTCTTAGCCAAAGACCAGTGGGAACATCCCTCAGGAGTCTATCACCTTCTTATCCACAGGAGTGTGGCTTGGTTCTCAGCATTAGATATGAGTTCTCTCCCACTGAGCAGGCCCCCTATCCAATCAGAGAGCTGCTGATTACCCACATAGGCCGTGTGCCACGGTTGCACAGGTGTGTCCATCTTGTCTGGCTGGTTGATTTCGTAGCTTGCAGGATCCCCTGGATGTTCAAACTGTTGGTGGCCCTTATCCCCCACTAGCTCGTAGAGCACTTTCCAGCACTGTGAGGGCTAGCCAGCTAGAACTGGGTTATACCCCACAGTGAGCTGTTGGTTAGGGAGACCCATGAGGTCCCCAATACAATGCAGCCCATTGCCAAAGCACTTGGATAGCCACCAGAGCTAAATGGTAAAAGCCTAATTGATGAAGATATTACCAGTGTGGGCACAGTGACATCATTCTTTTTTTTTTTTTTTTTTTTTTTTTTAGGTTTTTCGAGGTAGGGTCTCACTCTAGCCCAGGCTGTCCTGGAATTCACTATGTAGTCTCAGGGTGGCCTTGAACTCACAGCGATCCTCCTACCTCTGCCTCCCGAGTGCTGGGATTAAAGGCGTGCGCCAACACGCCCAGGCTCAGTGACATCATTCTTAAAGAAAATCTGACCCTGTGTCTCCCTGCTGCAAACCCTAGCCTGACTTCTGCCACCAATGGGATGGCACCCAGCCTTCTAGCCTGGCCTCGGAGGTCCCTGGCAGTCCTGGGCTTGCCTTCTGCATTCTGTCTGTTCCCTCTGAACCTGGGGCTTAGCCTACACTACAGCCACCACTGCAGCTGTGTGTGGATTAGAATAAACACGCCTCTTCCCTAACTACTGTCGGCCACTAGAGCACTGTCTGAGGTAACTGCAGATCTGATTGAGACCATATGAAGGGGCTGTGCAGAGCACGTGCCTCCTCACAGCCCTCACTGGCTTGGAATAGCCTCTCCTCTGACCCCCTCCTCTGTGAAGCCTCTTGTGTTTCCCAAGGACTGGACCTGTGTCTCCCCTGAGATTTATAGCCCACAGCTGCCCCACCTGAGGATTTCCTCTTCATGACCCTCCATGTGTGGGTTTGATCTGCAGACCTGGGCTTCTGCCTGGCTCTGCCCCTCTAGGCCTTTGTCGGGGCTGACACAGTGCAGAACAGGGCCAGCCTCTCTATAAGGCTGTGCCCGATGCCCTTGGCTCTGGCCCAACAGCTGTTCGACCGGCACCTGTGTGTGCGCCAGCTGAGATACTCGGGCATGATGGAGACCATCCGCATCCGCCGTGCTGGCTATCCTATTCGCTATAGCTTCGTGGAGTTTGTGGAGCGCTACCGCGTGCTGCTTCCTGGGGTGAAGCCAGCCTATAAGCAGGTACAGGGTTGGTGAGCTGATGGGGGAGAGGGTCCTGGTTTCACATGGGGACAGTGACCTGAGCCTGACACCTGCTGGCCATGTCAGGTACTGTGGAGAAATCGGGGTTGGGTGGAGCACCTCAGGGTTTAAACTGTCTTGGTGACCATCATCCTGCTGAGCTCCTCCGGAGGAAGCCGAGGCTCCCAGAAGGTGACACCCAGCCGGGACAGTCACACAGCCAGGCCTGAGCCCTGCCTCCCAGCCTTGAAAGGGACCCTTGGGACTTTCTTACTGGTGAAGTTGTCCATTCCCTTGTCCTCCCAATCCCAGGATGACCTCCGGGGGACGTGCCAGCGCATGGCTGAGGCTGTGCTAGGCACACATGATGACTGGCAGATTGGCAAAACCAAGATCTTTCTGAAGGTGAGTGTAGCCTTCCCCAGCTGCCCTGGAGGCTGAACTCGCTCGTCATGGCTGGGGGCTGAGGGAGCCACAGAGCTGTGGTAAGGTCTCCTTGGTGGTGAGGAGATCACCTGTAAACTGGGACTGAGCCAGGCTCTCACCCCAGGTTAGGGTCAGAAGGCCAGGGGTGGGCTGCCTGCCAGGCCCATGGCAGGACTCAAACCCTGGCTGACCCTGTGGTTAGCCCAGTGCCTAAGGCTAGCCACTGGACATTTCTGCTTACACTGTTCCTGTCTGTGACAGGTCAGGTCTTGAGTGGTTTCAAGTGGATCTTGGGTCCCTCTCTGTGGTTTCTTACCCAGGCTTGGGTGAGCAGGGTGCCACGTGTCCATGGCTCTGTCCCAGCGCCTGAGCACAACAGCCAGGATTCCTGGCTCCCACAGTATTTTGGGCAGTGGGATGGACAGGGGGAAGTGGGGTGGGAACCGGAAGCTGAGTCCTGGAGAGTCATGTCCTTAGTGGTCTTGCTGGGAGTTACAGGTGGCAGGCCAGCTGCAGCAAGACACTGTGGGCTTCCCCATTCCCATTTCTGCTAGGCTGGATTTCTGGCTGACCTGGTGACTGGGCAGAGCCCTTCCTTTGTGGGGGCAGGGCTGGATGCAGAACAGCTCAGGGAGGAAGAAGAGGAACCAGCCCTCAGCTGGGTCTGTTTGGGGTCTGTGGCATTCCTCTTGAATCTGGGGCTTTGGGTCAGCTCCCTTCACTTCCTGTGCCATTTCTGCATTGGGAAGTGTGTTTATACCTCTTGTGCACCCCTTGATTGCCAACTGGAAATTGAGATCTGAATGTCAGGTCTCCCTCACCCCATGGGGTGGGATGTCTTATGCCCACTTCTCAGGCCCAGAGATGAGGAAGGTCAGGCCTAGGGATGCAGGGGACAAGGCTTCTGCTCTGGGATGGTCCATATCCAGCATGTTCCAGCAGAGGGGACAGTGCCAGAGGATTCTGGAAGGAACTGTTGTCCCCTGCTCCCCCATCTGGGCTCTTTAGGAATGGCAGTTTTTATTAACTTCACTGCAAATGCAGTGGCTGAGTAGCTCCTCTGGGCGTTGTCTGTGTGTCTGTGACTGTTGGAGGGACTTTTTTTCCTCTTGCGAGACTTAAAGGCCAGGTCTCAAGAAGGGGTACGGGTCTGTTGTGGTTTCACCTCGGCACCTAGTGCAGTGCTTGTACACAGGGATGTCCTGTCTATATGTTTTGAATGAACCAATGAAGTTTCAAGTTTTATCCAACTGAAGTGGAACTCATAGATGAGGAAGGGAAGGGACTAGATAGGGCCTAGATCACCAAGGCCTGGAGTGCCAGGGTGAAGGACACGCTGTGGGTATGACTTAAAGGGCCTGGTCAGGCTTGCATTTAGGAAGGTTATCTGGCTTGTGTGGAGAAGAGCCAGCAGGTGACTGATGGGTACCAGGAGAGCTCTGCTGAGGATCCTGCTACCAAAATCCTGGAGAAAGGACCCTGGCTGGCAGTGCTGGGATGGGAGCTAAGCTGGCAATGGGAAAAGCTGGGACGTGATACGTAGAGCACACTCCCCCCCTCTCAGGGAATGAGGAGCTTCTGGCTTCACTGTCCCCTGATCCTCTGGGGGACAGCCACAACTTCTGGTGGCTGCGGAGACCAGTGCACGGGGTCTGACCATGGCAGGGCTCTGAGTGAAGGAACAGAGACCCTATCTGGGCTCTGGGCTGGTCTGTTGGCCTGGAGGACAAGCTAGGATGTTCCTCAGGAGCTCTGCCTTCCAGGACCACCATGACATGCTTCTGGAGGTGGAACGGGACAAGGCCATCACCGACAGAGTCATCCTCCTCCAGAAGGTCATCCGAGGATTCAAAGACAGGTGTGTGCTTGGCTCAGATCTGCTCTCCCACACGAACAACAGACATGCAGGTGCATGCATGATGATGTGCACACATGATCACGGAAACATGGACAACACAGATGCAAGGGTTACATAGTTCCATGTGAACCAGATTATCCTGTGCACATGTGGAGAGACAGGAGACACACTCATGGGTCCTCTGCTCACCTCAGATGCTCACAGGGTTCTCCAGAGGAGAGTTGAGAGTTTCTAAGTTAGTTACAAGGTGTATCTAATATTCTCTATGAGATGTGTGTGTGCGTGTGTATGAGTGTGTGTGTGTGTGCATGTGAGTGTGTATGTATATGTGTGTGTTTGTGTGTGTATGTGTATGGTGTGTGAGAGTGTGTATGTGTGTGTAGTTTGTGTGTGTATGTGTGTGTGTGTGTGTGTAATGGTTCATACACGGGCAAGACCAACTCTACAATACAATTCATGCTCTCCAAAAACCCCTAGCCTGCCTCTATTAGAGTGTACATGGTCCCATTCTCCCACCTTCCCTTCACCTCCCTTTGTCTGCCATCTGTGTACCTGTCACCCATCACACTCAGCATTGCTCACCTGAGCATGTGTGCCTCCACGTCCTGGTGGCTTACACACTAACCTGTCCATCTTCCACCTCTGTACTTACCTATTCTCGGCAGACACCTGCTGTCACTAGTGTGTCTCTGTCCGCATCACGATGAGATGACTTATCTCTGTGAAACACCCTCCTGTGTGCAGGGAACAGCAGGGGGGCAGAGACATAGGCTCTGGTGCTCACCTAATGGAGTCTCAGCATCCTCATCTATGGATGAGGAAGCTGGACCATTCAAAGACCTTCACCCTTTACATTATGCCAGTTATTAGTGTCTCATACATTTACCTGCTCAACAAGTACCTTTTGAATTTCTAGCTTGATAGGCTTATGTGACAAGCTGTGAGGCAGGCAGGAAGAGCAGGCATTATTCTCGTTTTTGGCATCCCTGAGGGTCCTATAGCACTGAGAGATCCTATGCCCAAGATCTCACAACCCCAACATTGAAGACCAGGGGCCCAGCACGCCGTCCTGAGCCCCAGGCCTGGTCACCTGCAGGCACCAGCTCTCTGCTCCAGAGTCAGCCATCACTACCGCTCTTTCAGGTCCAACTTCTTAAAGCTGAAGAGTGCTGCCACGCTGATCCAGAGGCACTGGCGGGGCCACAAGTGCAGGAGGAACTATGGGCTGGTGAGCCCCCTTCCCCCCCCCCAGGCTGCTCCAGCCAGTCTCGCCTTTCCTGCAGCCAGAGTCCAGGTCTAGCTCTGGCCTGCAGTATTTATTGCTTTCCCCCTGGAATGGTTCAATACTTTAAAGCACACCGGGATCATTAGAGACCTTGGAGGGAATGGGGGGTGGTCACATGTTCCACTCTGGCAACCTTGACTTGAACTGGGGAAGTGAACAGGAAAGACCCTAGTTAGTTACAACTCTTGGTCTAAGGCTGGGGTCTCAGAGGAGAGGCATACTTCACTATGGGACCTTACTTGAGTGACACTGAATAGTCTCTGGAGGCTATGCTCTGGACACAGCTGTAGGTGGCATCTCTCGGGGCTGGAAAAGAACCTGAATGTGGTTGGGGGTTCTTGCAGATGCGCCTGGGCTTCCTGAGGCTGCAGGCCCTGCACCGCTCCCGGAAGCTGCATCAGCAGTACCGCCTGGCCCGCAGGCGCATCATCCAGTTCCAGGCCCGCTGCCGGGCCTACCTGGTGCGCAAAGCCTTCCGCCACCGCCTCTGGGCTGTGCTCACCGTGCAGGCCTATGCCCGTGGCATGATCGCCCGCAGGCTGCACCAGCGCCTCCGGGCTGAGGTGAGGGTCTCCTGGGCTTTGGGAAGGGGTATCCTCCAAGGTGTACCACCTCAGATAGCAGATCACCTCCAGGTGCTGGCTGAGGAAGGTGTGACTCATGGGGAAACTTTCGACTCTGTGTGCTCTGAGGACCCAGGTCCCATTTCCACCCTCCTGGACAAGGGTGGGGCTGAGGCCCAGTTCCCCTGGGAATCTTGGGGAAGAGAGGCAGGCGCACCCGATCTGGCTTTGGAATCTGCAGGCCTCCATCCATGTGGGACCTGGGAACTGACTCAGTTGCCTGTTTCCTTCTCAGCCAAATTGCCTGGCAAAGTCACTCTCAGTTCCATAGCTCAGGGTGGGGTAGCGCTGTGACAAGTGCCACACACACGTCCATGCCCACATGGCTGCCTGCCCCTTTCCTCAGTACCGGCGGCGCCTGGAGGCTGAGAAGATGAGGCTGGCAGAGGAGGAGAAGCTCCGGAAGGAGATGAGCGCCAAGAAGGCCAAGGAGGAGGCAGAACGCAAGCATCAGGTGAGCCAGGACAGCTCGTCGCCTCATCTCGATGACTGCTCACTCTGTGCCTTTCCTCCATCACTGACTGATGGGTCCCCTGTGCCTGCAACCTTCCTCCCTTCTCCCTGGAGGTGTCCCTCCCTACTGCCCTGAGCATGTACCTGCTGAGCACTCACACTGGCTGGGCCTAGGCTATTCCAGGCAAAGGGACAGAGCTCTGTGGTTCTGGAGTCAGAGGGTCTGTGCCATAGCACCTTGTTGATGACTGAGGTGACACCCAGATCAGAAGTCCAATCGGAAGGTACCTATGGTTGCAAAGCCCGATTCTAGGCTATCAGTCACAAGCACTGGTCAATACTGAAGTGCGGCTTGTCTGAGTGACAGCTTATAGTCAGCTCCATGTTATTGTGACAAACATCCAACTAGGCACGGCTTATGAGAGGAGTGAGTTTACTTCAAGCTTACAGATCCAATGGTGGAAGAAGCTGGCTCCCATTCATAGATCCAAGCAGAAAGACACCACCAAATAGCAGCACAGTAAGCACTAACCACCAGAGCCCCAACTGCTCTGAACATACCACCCTATGCCCTGAGCATAGGCCCCTTACGTAACACGGCCCCCAGTGACACAGAGATCTGCCTGCTGGGGACTGAAGTAGGAAGTTTAATTCTAATAAAACATCTGGGCTGGTGAGATGGCTCAGAGGTTAAGGTGCCTGCCTACAGAGCTTAATGACCCAGGTTCAAGTCCCCAGTACCCACATAAAGCCAGATGCACAAAGTGGCACATGCGTCTGGAGTTGCTTTGCATCGGCTACAGACCCTGGAGTGGTCCATTCTCTCTCTCTCTCTCTCTCTCTCTCTCTCTCTCTCTCTCTCTCTCTCTCTCTCTGTGTGTGTGTGTGTGTGTGTGTGTGTGTCTCTCTCTTTTCTTTCTCTGTTTGCAAATAAATAAATAATATATATTGTTTAAACCCATCTGAATCTATAGAGCCATACATTCAAACTATCACATGGTCGAAAGTGTGAAGGACACTGTAGATTATGAGGCCTTTGTTGGGGTAAAGGACACGCAGTGCCACAGTGTTACTTTTATAATATTGGTTACATGTTAAGTTGGTATTTGAGAAATTTGAGTTTATTGCTCAGGTCAAAACATTAATGTTAATTTCACGTATTTCTTTTCAAGTTTAATTTACATTATATTCTATTGCAAAGCTCTGATGTGGAACACCGGCCTTACAACCCAGAACTTCAGGGTTGCTGTGACCTGGAGGCAGGGGAGGTTCTGGCTGAGTTTAAGGGATAGGGGTGCTCCTGTCTGGCCCAGGGGCACTGGGCATCTGTCTGACTCAGATGGGGGGCACTGAGGGTGTGGTCAGTCCTTCTCTACACTCAGGGACCAAAGCTGCTGCTGGTGTCTCTTGGGGCCTCCGAGGGTAGTAGGCTGCTGGGTGCTGGGTGCTGATCTTCACTCTGCATCACCCTAACTTCAGGAGCGCTTGGCCCAGCTGGCCCGTGAGGACGCAGAGCGGGAGCTGAAGGAGAAGGAGGAGGCTCGGAGGAAGAAGGAGCTGCTGGAGCAGATGGAGCGGGCCCGCCACGAGCCCATCAACCACTCAGACATGGTGGACAAGATGTTTGGCTTCCTGGGGACTTCAGGAGGCCTGCCAGGCCAGGAAGGCCAGGCACCCAGAGGCTTTGAGGTATGGGCTTCCAGAGGCCTTCATCCACTCCAGTGTATTTCCTCCCTCTTATATCCTTTGCCTTCCAGTCCACGTGCCCCTCTGAGCAGAGGGCAGCAGTGACCACCTGGGTTGGAGTTGCAGGTCTCACGCCTCATCCAGTCCCTGCCTGTTGGGTCACCTTTGGCCAATCACTCCTTCTTCAGGGCCATTGTTAAACTTTGCGTGTGTGTGTGTGTGTGTGTGTGTGTGTGTGTGTGTGTGTGTGTGTATTGTGCATATGTCTGTGCAAGTTTGTATGTGTGTGGATGCCTGGATATGTGTGGGTGTACATGCATAGATGTGCCTATGTGTGTGGAGGCCAGAGGTCAATGTCCAGTGTCACTCTCTACATTACTTTTTGAGTTAGGATCTCTTGTTGGACCTAGAACTCACTAATTTGGCCATACCAGCTATCCAGTGAGCCCAAGGGATCCTCACATCCCCACCTCCCCAGCACTGTGTGTTAGGCTTCTACCACCACTCCCAACTCTTCATGTGTGATGTGGACCTGAACTCATATCCTCATGCTTGTACTGCAAGCTCTTTACCCATTGAGGCATTCTCCACGATCTCAGTTATTAATCTTTTTCTCACTGGTCCTTGGGGCCCACTATGTGCCAGGCTGCTGAGCAGCACACACGGCTATCAGAGGCCCGGCCCTCTGGGAGGCAGGGCTGGTTCTAGAGGAGCAGGGTGGGGGCAGCATCTCAGGCCTGGCCCGGTGGCAGGGCCCCAACCTCTCTCTGTCCACCAGGACCTGGAGCGAGGGCGGAGGGAGATGGTGGAGGAGGATGTGGATGCCGCCCTGCCCCTGCCCGACGAGGACGAGGAGGACCTATCTGAGTACAAATTCGCCAAGTTTGCTGCAACCTACTTCCAGGGCACAACCACACACTCCTATACCCGGCGGCCTCTCAAGCAGCCGCTGCTCTACCATGATGACGAGGGGGACCAGCTGGTGAGGCTGCCTGCCACCAGGCCACTGCTAACAGGGCCAGGGCTGGGGTGGTGGATGTCTTCCTGGGTGGTGGCCCTGGGGGGGCAGCGTCTAGGTCTATTGGGCCTTCGGGTCAGATCTTTTGCAAGCAGGTGTCTGCATCTCCAGGCTTCTCCTCAACCTAGGCTCTTGCCATGGCTTGAGCCCCATCCTCCATCTGCCCTGGCCTTCTGACGTGTACTCTGCTCCCAGGCAGCACTGGCCGTCTGGATCACCATCCTCCGGTTCATGGGGGACCTCCCGGAGCCAAAGTACCACACGGCCATGAGTGACGGCAGTGAGAAGATTCCGGTGATGACCAAGATTTATGAGACCCTTGGCAAGAAGACATACAAACGGGAGCTGCAGGCTCTTCAGGGCGAGGGTGAGGTGAGGCCAAGGTGCTCCCAGGCTGATGGGTGCTCAGCAGAGAGCACATCCTAGGATCTCTCTGCCTCTGACACACACACACACACACACACACACACACACACACACACACACACACACACGCACACACTGCCCCCTGTGGAAGTTTTGTAAACTGTAAGGTGCTGACCAACACAGAGGGGCCATGCTTGAGAGCAGCTGGGCTCTGCTGTATGAGCCAACTCTGGTGGTGACTGACTCACTGGGCGCCTCATTGCTCATTGTGATTTTTAAAAAGTAGTGTATTTCTAGCCAGGTGTGGTGGCACACGCCTCTAATCCCAGCATTGGGGAGGCAGAGGTAGGAGGATCGCTGTGAGTTCAAGGCCACCCTTAGACACATAGGGAATTCCAGATCAACCTGGAATATATTTTATTCATTATTTATTTGCAAGAGGAAAGAGATACAAAGAAAGAATATGAATGAAAATGTATAGGCACACCTCCAGCCACTGCAAACCAACTCCAGATGCATGTGCCACTCTGTGCATCTAGCTTTATGAGGGTCCTGGAGAATCGAACCCAGGCTGTCTTTGCAAGCAAACACCTTTACCACTGAGCCATCTCTCCAGGCCCACTATGACTTTGAGTCTCGGTTTTTTTCCCCATCTGCCATTTGGCTGGTGGGTGGGGACAAGGGGTGTGTGGAGCAGTCGGATGCATCTTGTGCTGAGACCACCTCCCAGCACAGTCCCACTGTCCAGCGGCCTCAGCCATACTTTCTGCCCACTTATTTGCCCCCTGATCCCTGGTGGTCCCACAGGCCCAGCTCCCCGAGGGGCAGAAGAAAAGCAGCATGAGGCACAAGCTTGTACACTTGACCTTGAAGAAGAAGTCCAAACTCACGGAGGAGGTGAGAGCAAACCCAGGCCTGGCAGCCTTTTAGGGGGTGTCTTAGGTGGCCAGGAAGAAGCGCAATTGAGCTGGGGACCCCAGAGTGGGGATGGGAGCGGATGCTGCCTGCCCTCAGTGCAGAGCAGGAGCCCCCACGGGGAAGAACCGAGTGCATACGTGAGAGGGAAGGCACTTCCAGACAACTGAGTACCATGCGTTTGACCATCCCTCCGACTGGAGTGTGGACTCCTGTGGTAAGAGTGCTCCCCAGCATCAGCATTGTGGGTTAATGTGCTCCAGGACTCTGTCCCTCACCTTCTGGGCTGACACAGCTCCTTGGCCCACGGCTGGTGAAGGCTGTGATAGACAGATACACACCAAGACCCCTTCAGCCCCAGGGCTGGCTCTTCATTCCCTCCACATCTGCACATGACTGAGTGTCTTCCTCCCCTTGTTTCACCTAAGGGTCCCCTCCTCCAGGAAGTTTCCCAGGCATTTAACCGACCAGCCAGGGACTCTCACTCTTCCTCTGCCCGCATCCTCTCTCTACCTGACTCACAAATCTAGCCTTGCGGCTTCATGAGATCACACCTGTACTTGGTGTCCAAGAGGTCCAGGCCAGAAGATGCCTACTCCCTAGGGTGCTGGGAAGGGCATGGGGGGGGGCAGCCTAGGAGCTCAGCAGACTGAGGATCTTCTATGGCCTGTGTGATGAAGCTCTGCAACTCTCACTCACCCGAGCACGGTGTGTGGCCATTGCTGTGGCTGGATGTGATGAGAGGAGGGACACACATCACCCAACAGCTGGGAGTGAGGCTGGATGTTAGACCCAGGGACCTTGACGAGCAGGTGCTTGGACCCAGGTCACCAGGAGGCTGCATGATGGAGAGCCCACGGTGCAGGGCAACAGCATGCTGGAGGATAGGCCCACCTCCAACCTGGAGAAGCTGCACTTCATCATCGGCAATGGCCTCCTACGGCCTGCTCTCAGGTCAGAGTTGGAGGGGTGCACGGAGGGCTGTGGTCAGTCTCTGAGGGACCCAGGGAGGGCTGTGGCTATGTACCTCTGGGCATGGCCTGGGGGCTTCTCATTGGCTGGATAGTGGCTATGTCACTTTAGCTGTTGATTAAACCAAAAGACCAGTATCTGGCTGGCTAGTCCTAGGTTTCTAGTCCAGTTCCTTTGTCTCTCTAAGCCTCAGTTTTTTTTCATTTGTGAAGAAGAGTGCCCATGATCCAGGTGTGGTGCTACACAATTTTAATCCCAGCCATTGGGAGGTGAGGTAGGAGTGTCTCTATAAGTTTTGCTACACTGTAAATTCTAAGTCAGCCAGGACTAGCTTGAGATTCTACCTCAGAAAACCAAAACCAAATCAAAGCTGGGCTTTTAGAAAGTTAAAACTGTGAGAGGTATTGTCCTAGTCAGCCACATACCACTGGGGTGGATCTCCAAACCAGGCACAGTTATGGGAGGAAAAGATTTATTGAAGCTACAGATCCAGGGAAGTTCCATAACAGTGAAAGAGCCTGGCCCCCTTTCACAAGTCCAAGCAAAGAGAAAAACCCATCACCAACCACATATACACACAAGCAAAACCAGCAGGGGGAGAAGATTTTTCTCTTCCTTCATGTAGCCTTAGGGTGGGGTCTTACAACCCTTTCCCAGACTTGTTGGCTTCCTGAGTCTCTGGAATTTCCTTCCTGCACTGCCCTCCCAGGAAGGGATGTTCATTTCTAGCTTCTCTGAGCTTCTTTACATCCTTCCCCCTACTGAGAGGCTGCCTTCCTGTGAACATCTTCAGAGACCCACACAGGAGATTTAAAAGATCAAGTTGACAACAAAACCTAATCATCACAGGTATAATGCAAGACATGGACAGTCATAGACTTAGTGGGTAGCTGTGAGAATCATGGCCATGTCTATACTTTCTGCTTCAACCACATTGCTTTCAACGCAGCAGGCCGTGGTCGAGATCACTGTGGGTAGCATGCCTGGGGACTCTGCCAGGCCAGGAGAGACCTCTACCCAAGTCCCTGGGTGTTAGGAAGTTGGTGGAAAGTCCCAGGGATCTACAGGAACAGTTAAGGAGTTAACATGTCCAGGCGTGGCAGGGGTGGGGGCACTGAGCATCCTGAGGAACTGGCTCAGCACAGAACTATAGGTAAGGAGGACAGATCCCATGAATTTACGGTCGCTGCTGGGAGTATGGGTGATGGGGCACAGGCCAAGCCTCATCCAGCATGCAGACTTGCCCAGGTGTCACTTGGGATTCCAGACTTCCTTCCTGCCTCTTTCCATTGTTTTCTAAGGCCAATTATGTCCTCACTAGAGTTAATGACCAACTAGGGCCACACCCTCCAGGAGTGGAAGGGGGTTATCACACTGTCAACCTGAAGTTGTCTGTTCCAGAGACAATACCAGAAGCCCTGGGCCAAGGGTGAGGAGACTGGGTGAGGGCTCCCTGGAGAAGCATGGCTAACCCTGTCCTTCTGCCTCAGCCTCCCATCCCCTCCAGTACTGGATGTAAGGGTCCCACAGGCTTGCAACAAGATAGGACCACTTACAGGCCTGCTTTTGAGATTTGACTTTTCTACTCTTTGGATATTTATAATGGCCTTTGTTTTCTGAAATGATTTGGGACATGGGCAGGATGTGTACGCAACCCGGGTTCCTCTGTCATGATAGAAATTGGAGCTGAGGAGACAGTTCAGTTGTAAAGTGCTTGTCTTGCAAGCATGTGGACCAGAGTTTGATCTCCTCAGTTCATGTAAACATGCCAGGCATGCTAGTGCACTTTTGTAATTCCAGAGACAGGAGGACCTATGGGTAAATTCCAGACCAATGAGAGACCCTGTCTCAGGAAATAGATGGCCTTCCTAAGGCTAACACCCAAGGCTGTCCTCTGTCCACACACAGAGGCACCCCACATACACATATACATATGAATGTTAAAAAGATGACAACCTCTATAATTGACCTTGAAATCTTATTTGCTTATGAATTCAAAATTGGGATTGGGGATTCGCTGATGAGATCACTCCGCCCCCTCCCTGATGCTGCTCTCAGCGAGCACCCCCTGGCCGTCACCACATCCCGCACCCCTGAGCAGGCAGGCTGTCCTCTGAGAGCCCAGCTTAAAGACTGAAGAAATGTTCACAGCAGCAGATATGGCCGCTGCCTTTCCATAAGGCTCACTATGTGAGGCCTGGGCTGGGAGTGGTGTCAATCTTGGCTCATTTTTCTAGACCACAGTCCTGTAGGATTCCTTTAGACTAAAACAAAGTTACTTTCATGGTTTTTATCATTACAACAAAAGTGATACACACTGCTTAAATATTCAGATACTAGACATAAATGTCCAGAAGAATTCAGATTTCCACCTTATCTAAGGCCCTGAGACATTCCCAGGGGCCTGGCTTGCTGGTGCACTACCATCGTCACTGCGGGCTCCTTTTCTTAGATTGCCTCATAGGCCACGGGCAAGGCAAGGCCAGGCCTGTGCTTCTTATCCTTGTGGCCACCAGGGACTCTGGTCCTTGTGCATGACTTGGTGGGTCCTCACTGTGCCTCTGTTGGAGTTAGAACTTCGGCTCATGGACTCTAAAGCAAGATCTCCCAGAGGCTTAATGCCCAGCTTCCTGCCTGGCCCCTCTCTGTTTCTTCTTGGCTGGCTTTGGGTTGGCTGGACAGGGCAGCTGTGCTGTGGAGGGACAGCTGGACATCCCTCTGAGGTGTCGTCCCCTGCCCAGGGATGAGATCTACTGTCAGATCAGCAAGCAGCTCACACACAACCCCTCGAAGAGCAGCTACGCCAGGGGCTGGATCCTCGTGTCTCTCTGCGTGGGCTGCTTCGCCCCTTCTGAGAAGTTTGTGAAGGTAGGGAAGGTCCCTGGGGTGGGAGGAGTGCTGGCTCCCATCTCTGTCTTGCCGTGGGTATTTCAGCTCCACTCCATGGAGAGCACGGCGGGAGCTGTCTCATTGGTTCCTGTCTGTAGTACTTGCGGAACTTCATCCACGGGGGACCACCTGGCTATGCCCCGTACTGTGAGGAGCGCCTGAGGAGGACCTTTGTCAATGGGACACGGACTCAGCCACCCAGCTGGCTGGAGCTACAGGTTGGCCAAGTCTACCCACATGCTCTAGGGTGTACCAGAAATGCCTCTGTAGGATTCTGAGAGCCTCAAGTTCTGGAATCCCGGGCCCCACAGATCAGGAAAGTCCCATAGGGTTATTGACCCCATCTGAGCTCTGAGACCAGTGTGACTTTCATGAGGGCTGTGTCCCAGGACTCCTACTGGCCACCTAGCCACATTGAGGTGTTCCGATAGCTCCCACTGGGTCGATAGACTGGCCCAATGAACCTAAAGGTCCCTTTAGGGTGGAAACCTGTGAAAGGGTCAGGTGGTATCCCAGTGAGGAAATGGGGTCCCGGGGCTCAGGGGCAGCTCCAGTCCCTTGGGGAATGACAGCACAGTGAGAGTGAACTGCTCTGTAGTAAAGAGACCCACAGAACCTCTTGGACATTTTCAGGCCACCAAGTCCAAGAAGCCCATCATGTTGCCTGTGACATTCATGGACGGGACTACCAAGACCCTGCTGACAGACTCTGCGACCACGGCCAAGGAGCTGTGCAATGCACTGGCTGACAAGATCTCGCTCAAGGACCGCTTTGGCTTCTCTCTCTACATCGCCCTGTTTGATAAGGTATGGCTACCCAGAGCACAGAGTGACATCGCTGAGGTCAGTGGGTCACTTAAACCAGGGGAACACAGCTGTGCCAGACTCACCTGTGCAGAGCTCTCATACTGTGTGGACCCCAGCAGAAGGAACCCTGAGCTGGTGCCCAGAGAAGAGAATGAGGCTAGTGGTCGTGGGGATCTGTGCTCTGCTGTGTGACTGGGAGACTGTTCCCAATGGTCTTTCTTTTCCATTTCTTCCCCAACTGTGTGAGTTTCCCTGACCTTCTCTGCTGAACTGGGTGCATGGGGCTCTCCTCAACACCTGGCAGACTCGGGCAAAACCTTGTGGTTGGGCAGTTTGCCTGGATTGTCCTCACCATTAGGCATATCCTATATAGTCAGTGACTGCCCAATGGCTTCTCAAAGGCCTCGTACTAGGAAATGGGAACTCCCACCTGCCTGCGCCTCTACAGAGGTGGGAAAGACAACCAGTCGGTGTGCCAGTTTAGAGCCTGTGGCTGGCATGTCTTCTGGGAGTCCTGGGACATGTTCTTGCTTCTCTCTGGAGCTCAGGGCAGTTCACACAGTGGACCTCTCTAAGTTCTTCTCTGACCCTGGGCCCGCCCACGGATCCTTCTCTGCCTGCAGGTGTCCTCTCTGGGCAGTGGCAGTGACCACGTTATGGATGCCATCTCCCAGTGTGAGCAGTATGCCAAGGAGCAGGGTGCCCAGGAGCGCAATGCCCCATGGAGGCTCTTCTTCCGCAAAGAGGTCTTCACACCCTGGCACAACCCCTCAGAAGACAATGTGGCCACCAACCTCATCTACCAGCAGGTGGTTCGAGGAGTCAAGTTTGGGGAATACAGGTGTGAGAAGGTGAGCCACGGGGTGAATTGGGCTGGGTACTTGGCCACAACTTTTTTTCCCCATCTTTGGGCTGAGGGCAACTGTCACCTGGGGCTGAGGCTGCCCTGATGTCAGCCAGACACTTTCCAGGTTCCTTCTAGCTTCAACCCTGCCTGCCTCATGGGATAAATCTATCATCTATTGTATATATAGTATAGTAGCCAGGGGCTGGGGAGATGGGTGGCTCTGTGGGCAAAGTGCTTGCTGGATGAAAACTGTAAGGACCTGAGTTCAGACCCCTGCGCCCATATGAAATGCCAGGTGTGGTGACATGCACCTGGGGAGGTGGAGAAAGGGGAGCCCTGGAGATCACTGGCTGAGTCAATGAGCTCCAGATGCAGCAGAGACTCTGTCTCAAAGAATAAGGTGGAGAACAATTGAGGAGGACCCTCAGTGTTGACTCTGTCTCAAAGAATAAGGTAGAGAACAATTGAGGAGGACCCTCAGTGTTGGCCTCTGGCCTCCACGGCACATGAACACACGCATGCACCTGCACCCACACATATATGCAAATGCATATACACATGCGCACACACACGCATACAGTAATCAGGGCTTTTCAGACTATCTTGATTATCCACGGAAGGGCTTCGTACGTCTGTACCACACGAACGCTGCTGGCGGCACTTGAGGTGCGGTCCTGATAGTCTAGTAACTGCTCTGAAGGAGATTTAGGCCAGGCTTTGCAGATGTGTATCCATTCATCTCTTCTGGGAACAGGATCGAGGGCTTCTTGTTGATGATGGTGGTTGTTGGTGCTGACTCAACCTGAATGAGGATGGGTACACAGGAATCCAGGGTCAGGGTCCCCAAGAAGCAGGAAGCAGGGCTGGGAGAAGGCCTGACCCCTGTGACCAGGCTACCAGACTGACTGACCCCCCCCCCCCAGGAGGATGACCTGGCCGAGCTGGCCTCCCAACAGTACTTTGTGGACTATGGCTCCGAGATGATCCTGGAGCGCCTGCTGAACCTGGTACCCACCTACATCCCAGACCGTGAGATCACTCCCCTGAAGACGCTTGAGAAGTGGGCACAGCTGGCCATTGCTGCCCACAAGAAGGTAGGAAGACGGGAGGGACTCAGAGGAGGGGCAGGACCCAAGCAACAAGGAATTAGGGTCTCCTGCTCCAGTCACTGTTTATCTGCTTGTATATTGACTCACACATCTTCTATCACCTCCTGTGGGCTGAGTACCAGGACACAGAGGATCAAAGCCAGTCCTGCAGGCTCCCAAGGGAACCCACGGGGCCATGGGTTTTGGGAGAGGCCTCTCCAGCTGCTTATATAGTGCCATTTCCTGGGTGACCATTCAGGATTGGAGGTGGATGAGGAGACTGGTCTAAGAAAATGAACCCTTTTTCCTAAAATACCTCCAGCCACTTTTCTGCCTGGGGACTCTACTAGGTTCAAGCCCCTGCCACACCCCTTGCTTAGAGCCTCAGGTCAGGGCTGGATATGGGAAGTTCTCTCCTCAACTAAGGGGTCTGCTTAAGTAAAGCAGGTGGGGGAGCAGCCAGGCGCTGGAGGCTATTAGTGAGGGACCCATGGGCCCCAACCTTGAAGGCCTTGTATTAGAGTAGGCTTAATTTTAAAAAGTGCGTGTCACAGGGACTCTTGTCACTACAAAGGAATGATGCTACATGCTTGTGCAACTTTCTGTATATGGCTTTATGTGGATACTGGGGAATCATACCTGTGCTGGCAGGCTTTGCAAGCAAGTTCCTTTAACTCCTAAGCCATCTCCCCAATTTTGCATCAGCTGTCTATGGCCATACCTCCCTGAGCCACACAGCACATGTCCCCCACTGAGCCTGGCCCTGGGCCTCCCCGCTGGCTCACCAGGCAGCTACATGGCAAGCTCCTTGGGCATGGATGGATGGCTTCTCTCTGGGCCCAAGACCTGCACAGAGGCAAGGCTTCTCAAGGGCTCTGGATATTGACTGCTTGGATGAGAGAGAACAGGGCAGTAAGGGTGGTCATGGGCTGACAGAACCAGAGCTGGAGCCCTGGCCATCTCCCCTGGCAAGTAGGAGAGCCATGTTTCTAGAGCTTGCACACTGTCCTTTGTTCCCTGTCCCTCCCCTTCTTCTGCAGGGGATTTATGCCCAGAGGAGAACGGATGCCCAGAAGGTCAAAGAGGATGTGGTCAATTATGCCCGCTTCAAATGGCCCTTGCTGTTCTCCAGGTTCTATGAAGCTTACAAGTTCTCAGGTACCCGACTGGCTCAGCTCTTGCAGTCCTGGCCACAGCAGAGGCAGGGGTGTAGCTTGGTTCCCCCAGGTGCTCACCTGCCAGATGGCACCTGGTCTTCTCACACCTTGCAGTCAGAGGTGACTCCATGGAACATTCGAGGTGCTCATGGAACGCTAGGTTGAGCAATGGGTCATCAAGGCCCTCCCTTTGCACAGAAGAGCGTGGTCAGGATACAGATAGGCCACTCTGCTGGGCTGTCTCAAAACAGCTGAGGGTGTGAGTGTGGCTGGTGCCTACAGGGGCCATTGGCTTAACTGGGCTCAGGCTGTCACCTGCTCCGTGTCAGAGTCACAGGGACCCCTGGAGCTCAGCTGTCAAGCATTTCCCTGTGATCCACCTTGGTGCAGGGCAGGGACCAGTAGCAGAAATGTCACTGGAGCAATTTCCTGATCCAGCACTTTCTTTTTAACCACCCCTTGGCTTTTGGCTTGTAGCATGACTGTGCCTCAGTTCCCCTATTTCTATAAAGGAAACCCGAACACTCCCTCCCTAGCTGCCTCCTTAGAGTTATGAGGATTGAGAGGGCTAGGTCCAGAAGCAGAGAGGTCTTCCTCTCAGTGCCTCCTGCCACTGTCCCAGGACCCAGCCTTCCTAAGAATGATGTCATCGTGGCTGTCAACTGGACGGGAGTCTACTTTGTGGATGAGCAAGAGCAGGTGCTTCTGGAGCTCTCTTTCCCAGAGATCATGGCCATATCCAGTAGCAGGTGAGGACGGCTGAAGACAGAGCAAAGGGAGGGTCTGGTGCCTGGGGCCCGGTATGCACAGATGGAATCAATGTCCACTGAGAAGTGCACGTCCAGAGGACAGTGGAGTCCTGGAATAAATAGATGCCCTTCCAAGCAGTGTGGTCAACCCAGGGCCTCTGACTTGGGTCTATAGATATGTCTGGGCTGTGTATGGTGAGGGCAGAGGACTTCCTGCTGGAAGTGGTATCTAGGCTGAGCCTCCAAGGAAGAATAAGGACTCTTGGATTAAGGGCTAGTGAGATGGGCCCTTGCTGGACCATGTCTGACTCTAGTTAGGACTACAGCAGTCTTGGAGGGTGATGTGTCTCCCCAGTGGACCAGGCCTTGCTCTGTCTGGGCCCTGTCTGTGTGGCTGGGCTGCTCTAATGGGCTGGCCTTGGTCCCCTCAGGGAGTGCCGCGTCTTACTCTCGCTGGCCTGCTCTGACTTGGACTGTGCTGAGAACCCCCCGGGCCGGGCAGGGCTGACCCCGGCTGCGCCCTGTTCTCCGTGTTGGTCCTGTAGGGGAGCAAAACTGACAGCCCCCAGCTTCACACTGGCCACCATCAAGGGGGACGAGTATACCTTCACATCCTGCAATGCTGAGGACATCCGTGACCTGGTGGTCACCTTTCTGGAGGGGCTCCGGAAGAGGTCCAAGTACGTGGTGGCCCTGCAGGACAACCCTAACCCTGGTGAGTGGTTGCTGGCACGGATGCCCGGGCTGTGAGGCAGGCCACACACCTGGCCTGGCCCTCCAGGTGACTGGTGCCTTGTCAGCAGATGCACAACTGCCTTCTCCTGTCCTCTGTGGAACCCTCCTTTCATCCTGTGACTTCTCTCCAGTCACCTCCTCTAAGTTAGAAAGTTCAGTGGGGGCCATCCTTAGTGCTCCTGAGAACTTGCTCTGCCTTCAAGTGAGAGCAGCATCTTGGTGCCCCTGGCTGAGCCCTGCTTTGGTGGGGAAGTGGTGGAAGCTCGGTGACAGCCCAGTGACCAGGGAAGCCCAGGGGATGCAGGAGCTCAGAGGACAGGCTCCTTTACAGCCTGGGCCCAGGGAGGAAGTGTGAGTGAGCAAGAGTATGAGACACAGGGCGGAGCGAGAACTAGACACAGGCAGGAGAAAGCTGGCGTGCCTGGAACTGCAAATGCTTTGGTTTGATTAGGAAGAGCAAGAGGAGGGAGGAAGGCGAGACATGCTTGCGAGTGTAGGGTTTCTCCTGAGGGTGGCGGGGAGCCACGGAAGGTTTGGATAGGAGCGTGGCTCACTCGGGTGGCTTCGTCTGGGTGGAGGGTTTCATAGGTAGATGTAGAGTGGTGGGTGGGACGTGGCCTCAGTTCTTCAGTGGGGAGTAGTGGCTTATAGATCATCAACCCAAATAAAGACTTTCCAACCCAGCCCCTCTTTCTGCCCCCATGTGGCTTCTGAAGCGGGTGAGGAGTCAGGGTTCCTCAGCTTTGCCAAGGGAGACCTCATCATTCTGGACCAGGACACCGGCGAGCAGGTCATGAACTCAGGCTGGGCCAATGGGATCAACGAGAGGACCAAGCAGCGTGGGGACTTCCCCACCGATTGTGTGTATGTCATGCCTACCGTCACCTTGCCACCGCGGGAGATTGTGGTATGTGGCCTGGCCCTGGAAGTCATCCCTGAGTCCCCTAGACCTCCTCTCACATCTGTAAAATGTTATGTTAAATATTGTAATATTAATATACAATATTATCAATATTACATTAATGGCCCACAGCTTCTATGAATAGCCCTGGAGTGTTAGGGAACCACCAACTTAAGGTTCAGGTAACCTCTAAACTCCCATCAGTTGAGGCGTGGGCTAGGGGCCTGGGACAAGGGCTGACACACTGCGTGGTCTGAATGGAAATTGGGGGCACAGCTGGGCAGGGGTCTGGTTCTTCTGGAGACTTCTAAAGTAAGCTTGAGGACTGAGCACAGCACCTCAGGTGGTCCTGACCCCAGCATGCTAGAGGCAGCAGTAAGGCAGTCATGGGAAGTAAAGGTCCACCGAGCTTCCCCAATTCCAGTCTAAAAGGTTATAGGTCAAGTTGGACAGCTGACCTGAGGCTCCTGGCTCTCTGGCCCTAGGCACTGGTCACCATGACCCCAGACCAGAGACAGGACGTAATACGGCTCTTGCAGCTTCGCACAGCGGAGCCGGAGGTTCGCTCCAAACCCTACACACTGGAGGAGTTCTCCTATGACTACTTCAGGTGATGGTTTGGGGAGGTGGCAGGCTTTGTGTGTCCCCTCCTGGGGTCGGGCCCAGTGGGCAGAGTGGATCCTGTCACGTGCATGAGCCCTCATCACATCTGTCCATCCTTGAGATGGTACTTATGCTACCGGGGCAGGTCCTGGGTGCCCATGCCCAAATCCTGTTCCTGCTACACTTAGCCCTGGAGGGAGCTGGGGAGGAAAGTGGATGTTGTGTTTCTGGGTGCCCAGCACTGAGCTGAGGGTGCCTGGGGGTGGGGCAGAAGCTTTCTGGAGGTGGTGGCAGGGTGGGAAGGGCCTGCAGACCTGCCTCACCACTTGGGGGTTCCATAACCCACTGTCTGTGGTGAGATGGGAGCTGACCATCCCTGCACGTGGCAGACCCCCACCCAAGCACACGCTGAGCCGCGTCATGGTGTCCAAGGCCCGCGGCAAGGACCGGCTGTGGAGTCACACCCGGGAGCCACTCAAGCAGGCGCTGCTCAAGAAGATCCTGGGCAGTGAGGAGCTCTCCCAGGAGGCCTGCATGGCCTTCATTGATATCCATCCCGATGTGGCCACTGCTATGACAACTAAGAGGGCAGGCAGGGTGATGGGAAGGGGTCCAGGGCGGGCCAGGGCAGGACTCTCCTCCAAGGGGCTGGCTGGGTCTTGGGCGCATGCCTATCCAAGAATATGACACCCTTATGGTATGCAGGGCTACCTTGCTCATCGTCCCCTTTGACCCTGCCATTCAGTTGACAGATACGTATTGTGACCCGAGTTGAGCCAGGCATGGAGTTAGGGCTGTGACCAGAGCCAGTCCTGGCCTCAGGGGGCACCATACTGGTCACTGGTGTGATAAGAGTGGTAGCACAGTGGCCTAATTCAGTTGGACAGCTGACCTGGAGGAAGCAGGGAAGGCTTCCAGGAGGAAGTGGTAACCAGGCCAAGGGGAGATGGGGTTGGAGGAGGATGTTCCAGACCGAGGGAGCAGCACCCCCAATGGCCCTGAGGCAAAAGAGCAGAGTTATTTTGTGGACACAAGACTCCACACCTCTGGAGGCACATGTGGGCTGACTGAGGAGAGGTTCCCAGGGCAGAGAGTGGCACAGTCAGACTTGTGATTTGAGAAGTCTGTCTTGTCTACCTTGGACACTTGGGATGAAGGGTCTGGGCTCAAGGCAGGGTGGCCCTGAGGGAGGAGGCTGGGGGAGGAAAGAAGGTGAATAGTCTCACCCACTTTGTAACCAGGAGGCCTGAGGTCCAGGGTGGGGAGAATGAGGCCTTCTGCCTCCTAGGCCAGCGTGTCTACTTCAGCTACAAGTCCTTCCTTGACGCCCTCCACCTGTGCTCAAGTACATGGGTGACTACCCATCCAAGAGGACGCGCTCTGTTAATGAGCTCACGGACCAGATCTTTGAGGGGGCGCTGAAGGCTGAGCCCCTCAAGGATGAGGCCTACGTGCAGATCTTGAAGCAGCTGACAGATAACCACATCCGGTAAGTGGAGGGGTGGGAACTTACAGCAGCTTCCTCATCAGCTTGGCCTGGGGGGCCAAGGTCAACGGGTCGAGAGCCAAGAGGGACAGCGCTTAAAGCCACCCTCTTCTGACTTTCCAGTCTGGCCTGTCTAGCTGCTGTTTCTAATGCCTGTGCGCCTCTTTGGACAGGCCCGGGGAGCTCTGAGAATGCCTGGGCCTACAGATCTGGCCCAGATCCTATGTCCTGGCCCAGGCTGAGCTGGCTGTTAGCTTGGAAGTTTGGCTGGAAAGGCTCCCAGGCTGGAGATGTTGGGCCCAGGGGTGTCTCCTTCTTATCCTTATTAGACCAAGCAGGAGTGGGAAGTCAGCCCAAGCTCCCCTCAGAGACCTGGGAGTGCTCCGCCCTCTCCCCCATCCCAGGTTCACCTTCTGTTCTTTCAAATGAGATGGTGTGTGAAGGGCCAGTGATATGGGTTATTAACAAGATCAGAATAAACAAAGAGACTTAGTGAAGCATCAAGGGAAAGGGCGAGTTCCGAGAGAAGGGATCCCACTGCTGGGAGGACCAGAAAGCTCTTTAGTAACTAAAAGGAATGCTGTCCCAAAGTGACTTGCACATTCTTAGGAGAGATTAGCAGTCATTGACAAGGGATGACAACCATCTTCTGAAGCTTGTTCACAACTTGAGTGTGTGTGTGTGTGTGTGTGTGTGTGTGTGTGTGTGTGTGTGTGTGTAGGTGTCCTGGTTGCCATTGCTGTCCTGTCATAGGGGAATGAAGCTGAAGGGCATTTAAAGCTTGAGAGGCACTTTGGACAAAGGAGACCACAGGTCAGAGAGTGACATCATCAGATCAAGAGATCCTCAGTGGTGGGAGGCAGGTATCATGGTTGACAGAAATGGTTGATGAACTCACAACGGCTTCGTCTGGAGCGTAAAGGCAGAGATCTCCGAGAATAGCCTGTTTGAGAGTCCGGGAGTATAGCGGTCTTAACTGGATGGATGAACCCATGGCGGGAGATCTTGTAACTTGATTGTAGCTGAAGACCGAGCAGGACTTGACAGGGTCCTGTCCAAACAGTCTTTTGTCCTGGAGGAGGGTTCTAAGGCGGACCTAGTCTCTTGGGGTGGAGTCAGGCTTGGGGCTCTTTGCTGGTACTCAGTGATGGACTGGGTAGTTTGTCTCAGTAATACAGCGTGCTAAACAGAGCTGGGGCTCTGGATCTAGCAAGAGGTCTTCCTGGAGGAAGAGCCGCCACCAAGGACTGAAAGGCTGAAGTGGGTTGTGGACTTGGGAGTGATGCAGTTGGCAGGAGAGTGAGCCAAGACTGTTTTGTGGTGTGTGTGTGTGTGTGTGTGTACGCGTGCATGTTGCACGTGTGCACAGGCACATATACCACAACGTACGTGTGGAGGTCAGAGGACAGCCTCTGCTTTGGTCCTCGCCTTTCACCTTGTTTGAGGCAGGGTCTCCTTGATGTTCACTGCTGCCCCAGTGCCAGGCTGGCTGCCCATGAACTTCTGGGGTGTTCTGTTCTCACCTTAGGAGGGTGAGGTTACAATGCTCGCTACTGTGTCCAGCTTTATGTGGGCTCTGGGGATCCAAATTCATACCATCACCTTGTACAGTAAGCACTTTGTCCAAGAGCCATCTGACTCCCAAACCTGTTGACTGTCAAGCGTGAGCTTAATGAGTGATCTCTTTGGGGTCAGACCAGTGCTTCCAACCTTTCCAAAAGTTTGAGGGTACCAAGTAGTGTGGCAATAATGCTTCATTTTAAGTGCTTTGCTTACTTACTCCCTGAGTGATTTCAGAAATGAAAGTGGAGCCATTATTAGACCATAGGGACCATGGAGGTCCATGCTGAGGTATAAATGCTGTGAGGACAGTGGTCATCGCTGGGGCCCTTTCTCTTCTAGCATCCAGTGAAGATAGCTCTCTGTTAAAATTAGTATCTGAAGCTCTTGCATGGGGTGGTCAGTGAAATCTACTTGTTTGCCTGTCTTTCTCTGCACTGGAGGGGAGAGGGCTTGAGGGATCTCTCGGGATTGGGCTGACTTCAGGTAGGACAATTTGGAAATGGGCCATAGGGTTTGGAGAATGGGCCTGTGAAAAGAGGTTGATTAGTCTGGAAGGCTTTGGCCCCCAAATGTGTTGAAAGTTATCAAGGATCTTTTAGTGGGATGATCCCGGAAGTAATAGCTTTCCTGGGGTGTGGGATGGCTGTGAAGGGGTGGGAACTGAGGCGTCCTAGAGTAGAGGAGGGATCACCTATTTAGCCTGTTTATCTGTTCAGTTGTTACCCCAAGAAGTCTGCGAGTGGTCTTGATGGGGCTGTAATATGTAAGTGTGCAATGGCTGCCTGCTTAGTTGGCTTCTAGCATGAGCAGAACTCAAAGGCATGTCAACTGGATGTCATAGTTGGGTGGGGACCCCTTTTTCTCTAGATGTCTGCATGGGTGTGGGTTACACAGAAAATATATAGAACAAATCTGTATAAATCATGTTAAGTTTCATTCCTGCTCCCAGATGGAGAATGCCTGTGAGGGCAACTAGTTCCACCTCTTGGGCTGATGTGGAATTACCCAAAAGGGGCCCAGATTCTATGACCTCTGTGAAACCCCAAAGTATCCCCTGCTACCACAAGACTAGGATCATCGTGAAGCAGGGGGCCTCAGGAGAGAGTGGGGACTCCTCTAGGTCTGATCTGGCGTCCAGGTAAGGTCAGTGTCTCCGTGGGAATGTTGCAGAAGCCTCAGGGTTAGGATCTGGCAGGCTTTATTTAAAGTTCCACAGACTTATAGCAAGCTCTGCAGTTTATAGAAGACTCTAATGCTTGCAGATCCTGTTATCTGAGCTCCGGTGCAAGTTGAGAGTTTCAGCCATCATACTCTGTCCTGGGTTAATCCCAGCCAGGAGAACCAACCCCGAGTTGTTCCCCGAGGCAAGTAGTGAGAGAACCAACCCTGAGTAGTGCCCCGAGGCAAGGGAGCGGGCTCTATGCCCTTGGGTCTAATAAGATGGAAAGATAAGCAGCTTGGCACTGGGAGGCCCTGAAGTCTGGGTTAAACTCCCACGGCTGCTCCCTCATGCTCATATAGAGCAAAGGAGAGCCCATGTGAGGGCAGAGGTCCAGGCCTGTGTCATCTCAGGGGTCCTTCTCTGTCCCCTCAAGGCCTTGTAGATAGATCTGTGAAAACCCTGTTATGCACAAGAGTCCTTGGTTGTTTGGGGGATAGGATCCTCATTGTGGACATGAGATCCCTGACCCAAAAGACTCCTTGTGCCTGGGGTTTTGAGAGCTGGATCTTTTTTTTAAATTAATATCTTGTGAGAGCCTTGGTGGGGGAATATCTTTATTATGAATAAGTGTATATATTGTATGAGCAAATCTTGTGAAGGTGTCCCCATTTTCCCTTCTCTTTGTCCCCTATCCACTGGGGTCCCTCCTCGGTGGACATACTGGATCTGTCCAAAGGTTAGGGGGTTATGAACTGCCTCAGAGGTAGCCAGTTTTTTTTTTTCTTCCCCCTTTGTGTGTTGTTACTGAAGGGGCGAATGTCTCTAGAGATTCTCCCCCACCATGGCTCTTACATTCTTGAGAGCTTGATCTTTTGTAGGAAGATTTGAGCCTTTGAAAGAGAAATCTTATATACACACAAGGCTGGGGTTTGAAGGGTTGGGACAACATTTGATTGGAAGTGGATTTGTCTGGGCTATAGATTAATAAATCATCTATATCCTGAAGGAAGTTTCTCAGAAGGAAAAAGTTAAAGGATAACAGGTCTTTGGCCAAGGCCAAAAGGTGGAGGCTATCCCAGAGACCCTAAGGTAAGGAGTAACCTGAGAGAGAGGAGAGGCCTTGCCATTTGAAGGCAAAGCGCCTGGGTGGATGGGAGTGCAAAGGAACTCAACCATGGTCCCAGAGGTGTTGGAGAGTATCTGTTCCAAGACAATGTGTGGATTAGGAACTATGGAGTGTATTGGGACCTCAGCTTCATTTATGGTCTTCAGGGCCTCCTGAGCTGCCCCGTTCCCTTTTTAAGTAGGATGAGGACCATTCTATAGGATCTGTCTGGATTTTTTAAATGCCAGTGTTGCATGGAGAGTTACATGGGCACTAGAGCCCAGTAGCCAGGATGCTCTCGATCAGAGGCTGTAAGCCTGGTTGTTTTTGGCATGGTGATTTCACCATGTCTTGATTGGCCACAGTGATGACAGGAAAGGTTCAGGTAGCCTCTAGATGGAGCTCTTGGGTTTCTTGAAGTGGGCAGGGAATAGGCAGTTACCATGGCCTGGCTCTTGAAGTCTCCTCTTGGTCATTAAAGACTCTGGAGGTCCAATGAAATGAAGGAAAGGAGTCTGGGGTCAGAGGCTTTGTGCAACCAGGATGGCTGGCCCTCGTGTTTCCAAGCTAGCCTAGAAGGACGGAGAGCAGGCCTCTAAGAAGATTCCTGTGTTATCTCACTCACGTAACTTGTTATAATTAATAGATTTGATATGACCAGTCAGGTTCCATATCAGATACCACAATGGATCCTGGCCTGGTTGTAACTGGGTTATGGATATGGACATCATCTTTTAAGTGTGTGCTAAAGACTCGATATGAGACTTCTCGTGCGTTCAGCAAGGGATTAGGATGATAAATGTCTTGCCAGTAGGTCAAAAGCCACAGGGAACTCTTTATATTCCTTAATGGAAGTACAGAGAACTTGTCTAAATGACCCTAGTTTGGATCATATTTTGTACAGATTAAATATGGGACAAGGAACATTTCCTTTCCTGTACTTAGGTCCCCATTAGCCTACTTATGAAGGGGGAAAGATGTTCTCTGAGGAACAGAGGTGGCTTTTGCCTGAAGTTCCTGAGTAACTGTGTGAGGGGAAGAATGTGTCTGAGTAAGAAGGGGAAGGGGTTGGAGAGTTTCACAGGCGGAGAGGAAGAAGGAGAGGGAGAGAAGTTAAAAAGGATAGAGGTGGGAGCAGAGAGGAAGGATGGCTGGTGGCAGAGAGGCCAGGAGAGGTGCAGGGGCTTGAATGTGCCCGAAGGCTGTCGTCTGGAGCTGATGTTAAGGAAGTATGAGAGAATAGGAGAATGTAGTAGAATCTAGACAATCTACATGTGATATCCTTCCCACAGTTGAGGCTCCTATGACAAGCCATGAAAGCCTGCATGTAAAGATCCTCAAACCACATGGGAATGTGGCCAATATGTGATTTGTTCATAAAGTTCATAATTAATAAGACAAAAAGAACCTCAGAGTTCTTTCCTAAATTATGACAAAAGAGGTCCAATTGCAGATGGTGTTACAACTCAGTATGTCATTGACAGTCCAGTGTTCCTGGTCTGGGAGTGGCTACAAGAACCACATTTCATTACAAAGGAAAATAAGTTGCTTCTTTTTTGAGGGTTTAAATTATGACACTTTTTGAGGATACATCCATCCCAAGGGGTGAGTCAGAAGGAATGGAAGGCGTGGGACCCATCCCGGGTCCACTCAAGGTAAAACATCACCCAGAATGCATCCTTATGGGAGGTGGACCCTCCCTCTAGTCAGGAACTAAGATGACCCCAGTAATAGAGACCCTCCTGCTCTGCAGAAGTAGAACACAGTTTTGCCCCAGAGCCAAACCCATCTGGTTGGTCGGGTTGGACCATTCTCAGAAGGGAGAACTCACAAGCCAAGTCTTGAGAGAAAAGAGAGACTCACTGTCCTGGAGAAGGGAAATGGTTACCCAAAGGCCTCTTGGATCAAGAAGTCTGGCTAGGGCGGAGAAAAGGTGGGCACACGCACCACAGCCCCACGCTCTGTCCCCCTCTCTCTCTGGAGAGCAAATGACAGGATGTGGGTAGAGGAGGAGGGAGAAGGGATGGAATCCTCACAGTGTAGGTGGGTTGTCTCTGACATGTCGAAAATGAGGATGTTCCCAAAAGGAAGGCAAAGTGGCCCCTGTAGCAAGCTGCCCTCTTCCTGCCTCCTCGGGTCCCATGAAAGAGCAGCCCGGGCCAAGGTCCATCCGTTGCAGGTGAGAAGTCCCCGCTTCCACCAGGCTTTTTCATAAGGAACTCCTTAGTCGGATCTCTGCAGGGCACCAGGTGGCCAGTGAAACAGGCCGGCAGCCTTCAGACTATGCCAGGGAGTAATCCCAGAGGCCATCGGCTGCTCTGAACCACTTAGCCAACCAACACACGCACCAGTGTAGGAAGTAGCCAAGAAAGGCAAGGCAGAGCTCTCTTTGTCCCTGCATGGGCCACCAGAATGCTGGTGAGCTCACACGTGGAGGAGCTGGTGAGGCAGCTGGGCAAAAAGAATTTACCAGAATGGAATAAGCAAAGAGAAGATTTACTGAAGCCACTGCAAGAAGGCAGTGGGGGAGGTCATACCCGGTGGTTAAGCGGACGTCTCATCACTTTGTTGAGTATAATTGCTTCTTCTTGGGACTGGCTGGCTGTAAGATGTCAGGGGTCGCTCGGGTACAGACTGGGTGGTCTGGGCCTGTGCATTAAGAAGTGGAGTTCTTTACAGCTGTGCCATGATGTGCTAAGACAGAATGCAGCTGGGCTTTGTGGATTACTCTTTCTGAAGAGATGATGGTCCCACTCCTGCTCAGAGGCAATGGAGGCTTTGCTCGAAGCCCAGCCACCCTGGGGCACCAACAGCCTGGTTCTGAGGCTCGAGTAACTCAGCATAGCCCTCCGCCCCACGTTGGTGTCCACACTCCCCAGCCACTTCACACTGCCAGGCTTTTCACGCCGCAGGAAGACCTCTCACCCCTCTCCATACGTCATCTACATCAAATGTCACCATGTCCTGGAAGTCCTGCAAGTCTCCAGGCCCAAAGAGCCCAGGGGAGCCTGAGGCAGGCAGGCAGTGTGGCCTAATTCAGTGCTGCTCACAGTACAGATGAGTCAGGAGCTCTTCCAGGGTAGAAGTCACACACTGGCACTGCATGCTCGGGGACATCTGGCTGTGGGAACTAACCCTCAGCTGACGCAGAGAGCTAGCTTGTTCCACGTACTGGTCACTTTGTCGTTGCTGGAAGCCAAACACCTGACTCCAGTCAACTTAGGAAGGAGAGGGTTTATTTTCAGCTTTCAGTCAAGCGGAAGTTTCACGGAGGGGGAGGCATGGTGGCCGGAGCATAGAGCAGAACACTGTCTAACTGCTAGGTGCAAAGAGCACCCAGCAAGTGGGGGTGGGCTGTCCCCGGTGACCGACCCCTCCTCCAGCAGGGCTCCATCTCCTAAAGGTCCCACAACTTTCCCAAACCAGCTGGGGACCAAACTGTTGAAACACATGAGCCCCTGGGGGGCAGTGCACACCCAGTCCACACCACTCAGTAGCTGCACTTTAATTCTGGCTCAGCCACCTGTGTCAAGACTTGTGGCCACACTGAGTAGCACCAGTTGGTTCCAGCTGTCATGGGTGGGGGTCGTTGCTGGTTCTTGGACAGAATGTTTTATCCTGGGTGCCAGGGTCACCGTGACTGCATCCCTCTGCCTTCTCCCACAGGTACAGCGAGGAGCGGGGCTGGGAGCTGCTTTGGTTGTGCACAGGCCTCTTCCCTCCCAGCAATATCCTCCTGCCCCACGTGCAGCGCTTCCTGCAGTCCCGCAAGCACTGCCCGCTGGCCATCGACTGCCTGCAGCGGCTGCAGAAAGCCCTGAGGTCAGGAGCTGTGGGACAGGGCAGGGGCAGGGACGGGGGCTGGGGCAGGGGAGGGGCAGGGACAGGGACAGGGAGGGGCAGGGCAGAGGAGAGGTAGGGCAGGGGAGGGACAGTCGAGGGGCAGGGAAGGGGAGGGGCTGGGACAGGGGCAGGGCAGGGCAGGGGCAGGGGAGGGACAGGGCAGGGCAGGGCAGGGGCAGGCTCTGACGGGCTTTGGCCATACTCAGCTTGAGGAACAAGCCCTTGGGGGTGAGGAGATGACCACACAGGCTTGGGGGCAGGGGCGGTCCCTGAGTTTCCCAGCTTCACAGTGGCAGGAACTGCAGCCCATGCAGGACACATTTGGGGAGTCATGGCTCACCACTGAAGACTCGACATACACCTTTCACTTCTCTCTCTTCCTCCCGGTCACCATCTACACCCAGGCTGGGACCTCGGGGCTCTGAGATCCGTGTGGCTGCTCCCATTGTGGAACGTGAAGATGGGGATCAGATGGGGGCCCTTCTTCAGTTTCCTTTACTCCTTGGCCCCATGAGCTCACAAATCTGCCCCTTCTCCTGCCCCCTGCCATTTCAGAAATGGGTCCCGGAAGTACCCTCCTCACCTGGTGGAGGTGGAGGCCATCCAGCACAAGACCACTCAGATTTTCCACAAGGTCTACTTCCCTGATGACACCGATGAGGTGAGGGGTCCTGACACTTGGTCTCACATCCATGACAGCTGGCACAGGGGAACCCTGGCACCACCTTTCACCCTCATATTGGCTTCCTCATCTTCTTGCCCCAGGTGGAGCAAGGGGTCCATCAAAAGGATGTAACGGGCTACTTGTATTTCCCAGCCTAAAACTTAAATGTACCCGGATTCTTGTCATATAACATTAAAGAATTAAGATTATAGACTACCAGAGGATAAGGTATAGTGGGAGACTTTATTTAAGAGGAGGAAAGGAGAAGCTACAGAGATCTCCAGCCACTAGGGAGGAGAGAGCCTAAGGGGGCTCCTATCATGAGGAATAAAAGATTCACATGGTGTCATGGTTTGATCCAGGTGTCCCCCACAAACAAATGAATGTGTTCTGATAGATCGATCCTCAGCTGATGGCAGTTTGGGTTTTACAACCTCGATGAAGCTATGTTGTTGGGGGCGGGCTTATGGGGGTTATCAGCCAGCTTCCCCTTGCCAGAGTTTGGCACACCTTCCTGCCGCTGTTTGCAGTGCTGTGGCAGAGGTGATGTCCAGCCCTCTGCTCATGCCATCGTTTTCCCTGCCAGAATGGAGTCTCCCCTCGAGTCCGTAAGCCAAATAAACCCATTCCTCTACAAGCCACTTTTGCTTGGGTTCTTTCTGCGCAGCAACTAGAATGCTGACTGCAACACATGGGAAAGAACCTTGGTGGCTGTGCTGAGGGGCCTTATCTAGGCCTGGAGATTCAGATGTCTTTCTGCTGGGCAGCCATGAGGGAAAATAGAGCGATCTTTCCTTCTCTGGGTAACTGTATCTTCTGGCCAGAGAAACGGCTGATTGGTCTGGCTTTTGGCCAATTACAGGACTAGGTTTGAGTTCTAGTAAGAGACACCTCCTACTCTAGGGAGGTAAGGCAAACAAGTCCAAGGACACTCCTGGTTACCTTTGGGGTCCCAGTCACCCTAACCTGTCACAGGACCTCTCAGGACAGGTCCAGGCTCCTGGTCTACCCCCTGCTTTCTGGAGCAGCTTTCCTCTGAGGGGACTTGCCAGAGCTGGCTCCCCATCCTGCTTTGTTCCTGGACACAAGGTCAAGCTGACCTCTTGCTCCAGGGCTTCTGACGCACCCACAGTCACTGTCTACAATCTGAACCTTTTCTCCGAAGGATATTTTTTTTAACACTTGCCTGACCCTAGATACTCAGAGATGTCACCTTAGGATCCTGGTGGCAGTTTCCCAGAATCCCTTCCCACCCACCACACCATCCACTGTCTCTCTTCCCTCTCTCTGAACATCATGGACTCTCATATTCTCCCACTGGCTGAGCCACTGCCCACTTCCACCACCAGTGACTTGCTCTTCTTCAAGTCTCTCCTTCCCGTCCTCCACCTCACTTGCTCCTGATGCCACACTCGGCCAGGCCTTGGAGGGTCAGGAGGCTGAGATCTGAGAAAAGCCAGGCAGGAGTTGCTTTCTGCCTTCCTTCTTCAAATGCCATTTGCAGTTCTGAGCCAGTGGGACTTCCTGGCCCAAGAAGCAGGGGGTTCTTGAACAGGAGGGGCTGGGGGAGGAGAGAAGCCTCTGAGGCCAGAGAGGCAGGAAAGGCAGAAACCAAGTTCACCTTACCCATAGGCCTTTGAGGTTGAGTCCAGCACCAAGGCCAAGGACTTCTGCCAGAACATCGCATCCCGGCTGCTCCTCAAGTCCTCGGAGGGATTCAGCCTCTTTGTCAAAATTGCAGACAAGGTGAGTCAAGAGATGGGTATTAAGACTTGCTGGGACCACGGGGGCTTATGGAAAGTGGGGAGAAATAGAGGCACTTATATAGGGTATCTCACTGCCCCCTTCACTCACTCAACCCTGCAGTCCTCCCTTGCAAGGCACAGCTGTCCTTTGAGGCATTGCACATGACCTCCAACCCCGTTGGGGCCATGTGTCCTGGCATTCTAGGTTTAGTCTAGGCTCTCCTTGTTCCTCACATTTGCTTTGCATCGTTGCTCTGACTGACCCATCAGCCAATTCACCCTTGAAATAACCCATGCAGGGTGGAATGATTAATTCCACTTCATCAGGGTGGTGGGCACCATCAAGGGTTTCGCAGGAGGGACTCCTACCAGGTGTGCTGTCCCTGGAGGTCTTATAGCTACAGTTGCAAATTCCCCTCCCCATCCAAATTAAGGCATTTATGACCATCTTGGGGGAGAAGTGGGTGCGCCTTCTACTGATCAGCTGTGTAAATCATGCTCCTCTGATCACGATTGCCGATCCAGAGGTGACCCTGATGAGGTCCTGCATCCATGGGAGCTCAGAGCCTGTGGGAGGAGCTGGACACAGATGCCAGGGGATATCAGTGGCAAGGACCAGGCCTCATTCTTGCCATATTGCCTTGGGCCTAGGGTAGTGTTCAGTGTCCTAGGCACCGAGATGAAGTCATTCGAGGCAGGAGGAGGCCTGTGTTATGGAGATGCTGCCAGCACAGCTGGGGTGGGTGGGGCTTCCTGGTGGAAGTGGAGTCTTTCTAGAGTAGTGGCTGAGGATGGTAGCGGGCGGGCAGAAGTCAGAACTGGAGAACGGACTACAATGGTTGTGCTCCTAGGTCATCAGCGTCCCCGAGAATGACTTCTTCTTTGACTTTGTTCGACACCTGACTGACTGGATAAAGAAAGCACGGCCCATCAAGGATGGTAATGGGCTGGGCTCTGGGATGCTGCAGGCATAGAGAGGGCAGGTGCCAGCTCAGGGCCAGGTCTCCGGGCCCATAGGCTGTGTCCATGCAAGGGACTTCTCTGGAGGTGGCAGGCCAGGGGACTCTGTGTGACTGACTACCCTGTGCCACAGGAATCGTGCCCTCGCTCACCTACCAGGTGTTCTTCATGAAGAAGCTGTGGACCACCACAGTGCCAGGCAAGGACCCTATGGCTGACTCCATCTTCCATTATTACCAGGTAAGCTGCAGGTGTCCCTATGGTCCCCGTGTGCTGCCAGACTTACTGTTCATTGACTGTGAAGCCACAGACCCCTGCCCTTGCCAGGAGAGGCCGTAACAGCTACCTCGCACCGGGACCCCAAGCAGTGGTCCAACCTCAGGTCCCTCCTCCTTATATTCCAGCCCTCACAGACTTAACTCATAGTTCTTTCTCTGAGTTCCCAATCCCTGAAAGCTCAGGTCCCATGGCAACCTCCTCTGAATACAGGCGCTGTGACTGTAGATCCAAGTCCTCTGCGGATCTGTAGACATGACACCAGCAATGTGGAGTGAAAGGACAGCTCCCATTCAAACCTGGAATCTACCTTCTCCCCCTCCACATCCCCGGTCATGATTTCATTTCCTGAATATTTAAATCCCACCTCTATCTCCCCATCACCCTACCAAAGTGGGGCAATCAGTGTCATCTCTCATTCAGCAGTGACCTCCTCATTTTTTTTTTCAAGGTAGGGTCTCACTCTAGCCCAGGCTAACCTGGAATTCACTATGTAGTCTCAGGTGGCCTTGAACTCTCGGCAATTCTCTTACCTTTGCCTCCTGGATTAAAGGCATGAGCCACCACATCTGGTAATATCCCTCATTTTAAAAGTATTATTTATTTACTTGAGGGAGAGAATATGAATGAGTGCACCGTGACCTCTTACCATTGCAAACTAACTCCAGACACATGTGCCACCTGTGGGCCTGGCTTTATGTGGGTACTGGGGAGCTGAACCCCTGTGACAGTCTTTGCCAGCAAGCACCTTCATCTGCTGAGCCATCTTCCCAGCCCAACATCCCTTATTTGACTTGATCCCCCTTCATTCCACTCTGCATGGGGCAGCCATCCTGCCTTCTAGAACTTCCTAATAGCTTCCTGTTGCTTTTAAGGCCTAACCCCCAACCCTAACCCCTGTGGCCCTGCATGGTGGTCCCACTACCTCCTTCTGCTGCCCCCTTATACCCAGCATGCCCAGCTCAGGTGACTCCAGTCACAGCTTTTCAGATTCTCATGTGTCTCTGGGCCTTCACAGTGTTGTCCTGTCCCTCCCTTCCTCTCCCCCATTAAGCATTTAGAAGTCATGGTTTGAAGGATGACTGCCTGGCCCTAAGACTAAATCAGTCACCATGTTACATGCTCTCGTAGCACTGTGACTAATTCCTGAAGTGGTTGTAATTATATATTAGTGTGATTATTGTCTGGTTTTCCCTTTGGATTACAAGTTCCATTAAAGTAGAGGGATGTGTGCTGCTCAAGAGGCCTGGCTAACAGTTGATGTTCAATAAGTATTTGCTGGATTGTGGGGATGGCTGAACAGGTGAACTGGTCACTCGGCAAATGGACGGATAGAAATATGAATGTTGATTGAATTTATGAGCATATGAGTGCCTAGGGGAAATGGATGGAAAGATGACCGCAGGGGTGGAAAGGTGGATGGGGAGTGATTGACCCAGATCTCTGATCAGCAGTATGCCTTGGCCAGCCTCAGTTTCCCTGCCCTTTCAATGGCAGATAAGATGGTCCTAGGGCTGCAGGAGGACCTCTGCTTTGGTCCACTCCACTCTGCACCCCAGATGTCCTGGTTCTGAGCCTGGAAGTTCAAGGAGGTGGGAGGACTGGCTTTATTGATGAACCCCAAGGAGACACAATGAGAAGCTAAGAGAGAATGGGCCCAGGAAACATGGGGTGTGGAACTGCCTCAGCTGGTCAATCTGAGTTTCTTCATCCTTGAAGTGAGTCTGTTCCCTTCACTGAACTGTTAGGAGGGAAATGGACAATGTTCCAACATGGCCTCACTTTCAAACCACAAGGTGCCGACTCTGCAGGCATACTTGCTCTCTGCCTGTCCCGTACATCTCCTGTGGAGAGCAGGGCCAGCTGAGGCAGAGCATGTTTGGCCCAAGTGCAGGGGGAAGGCAGGAGTTCTCAGCCTTGGGGGTGGAAAGGAGATCCCTCTTCCAGGTCCCTCCTCTGTTTCTGGCAGGAGTTGCCGAAGTATCTTCGAGGCTACCACAAGTGCACACGGGAGGAGGTGCTGCAGCTGGGGGCGCTCATCTACAGGGTCAAATTCGAGGAGGACAAGTCCTACTTCCCTAGCATCCCCAAGCTCCTAAGGGAGCTGGTTCCCCAGGACCTCATCCGGCAGATCTCGCCTGATGACTGGAAGCGGGTAAACCCCAGAGGGCATTGGGAAGGGGGACCTCTGGGTGGGATCTTGGGCACCCCATGGATCAAGGTAGCAGGTACTGGCCACAGGCAAGGGGAGCACCTCTCCTGGCTGTGGGATCTCCCCTGCTTCATCCTCTAGTCCTCCATGCAGAGGATTTAGTGGCCCCGTGGTGTTAATGCGCCTGGTCCTGGTTACCAAGGGGACTTAATTTTACTCGATCCCCTCTGGCCTGCCTGCACGGGGTGGGAGGATCAGAGGCCAATTTGCTGGGCTAAAGGGGACCCTGGAGACTGGCAGGACTATCTGTCCCACGCCTGGTTCTACCAGTGGAGACAGGCGGGAGTGTGTGAGTGGTCTGCCTTGTCCTGCCTCTCTGCAGTCCATTGTCGCCTACTTCAACAAGCATGCAGGGAAGTCCAAGGAAGAGGCCAAGCTGGCTTTCCTGAAGCTCATCTTCAAGTGGCCCACCTTTGGTTCAGCCTTCTTCGAGGTGAAGGTATGCCTTGGGGAGCTCCTCAGAGAGCAGGAAGGAATGAAGAGGGAGAGGAAACGGCACAGTGCTCTCTTGTATTAAGGTGGCAGCAATGGCCTTGGACATCTGATGCCATTGAAAGAAGGGAAGCACCCTCCAGCCTTGACCTGCTAAGCGTGTTGGCTCAGCCCCCTGGGCTAACTATGGGGCCTGGTAGGGTAGATATGTAAACAGTCCAGAGTAATAAAGGGTGGCCTGGGCTGTGACTGTGGGAGGAAACACAGAGGGTTAAATGTAGCTGGGTGGAGGGTGAGAGGCAAGGTGGCAAGCAGGTGAGTAGCAGCCAGCCCCAGAGGGTTTTGAACTTGGACGAGAGCACCAGATGGCTGCTCTGGCACAGGATGGAGGACTGAGGCGGGACATGGCCCAGGCAGGAGGGTGTAAAGGGCTGAGGGGCTCTTAGGAAGCTCAGCTGTGGGAACAGCAGGAGGCAGGTGGAGGGCTGGGGGAGGGAACTTTTTAAAGTTGGGAGATTCTGGGGCTGAGATAAAAGACAGAGCAAAGACTAGAGAGGAGGAGAAAGGGGAAGGAATCACTACTGAGGGCCATGGGGGCTGTGGGCAGCCCAAGCAGCTTGGCAGAGGAGGAAGCCAGAGGCCATGGGAGGGCTGCTGGGACCTCTGTACCTCTGGCTCCAAGCAGGCAGAGGCCAGAGTGACTTTGTCTTGCCTGGGAGTGGCTTCATGCCTGTCTCCAAATGCTTCTGCTCTGGACCCTGTTTGATGGTTTTCCAACTTTCTTTGCTAGCAAACTACAGAGCCAAACTTCCCTGAGATTCTCTTAATTGCCATCAACAAATACGGGGTCAGCCTCATCGATCCTAGAACCAAGGTGAGCAGGGACAGGAGTAAGCAGATGGGGGTATGGGTCTCTACCAGTACCATCACCAAGGTCCCAGGCACATGCCCTGACCAGCCACTGTTCCCACTCCTGAGCCTCTGGCCAGGAAAGGTCATCTGTGCTTGCCCTGTTCACCTCCTTTCTCCACCCACATTGCTCTCCTCTACTTCCTAACAAACCTCTGACTGCTAGGTCCCACCCAGTCCTTTCAGTCCTCGGCCTTTCAGCATTGCTGGATGTTACAGACCACATCCCCCTTCCTGAATCCTCTCTGCCCATGCTGGTCCTGTGCTGGAAGCCTGGCCCCACCATGTCCCCAGAAGCTATTCTCCTGGGTTGTGAAAAGCACTGGTGACCTTCACCTTGCTCTGGGGCATTTGGCCATGTGTCACTGGGCTTGCTGTCTCTCTTGGTCCTTCTTTCTCAGACAGTTCATGGGCTTCTTATCTACACAGCCCGTGTACATTGTGTCCCCCAAGGCTCTGACCTGCTTTCTTCTCTGCCTGTTTTCTACTCAAATTTACTCCAGCATCTCATCCAGGCCTGTGGTGTTCCCAGGCCATCCAAATCCCCAAATTTTGTTCCACGTACCCAACAACCTCGGCTTTTGGGGGGTATCCAGTCAGCTAGCCCAAACTAAGTATGGAGTGGAAGGCACCTGCTCCCTGAGCAGCTGGGCACACAGCGGGCCTCTTCTGTTCCTCTCGTCATGTGAGGGGGGTTCTAAGGGCTGCGGCTGGAATGAGTGAGGGCAGAGGGGAGAGCTGTGTGGCTTTCTTTTCTCCAGGACATCCTGACTACTCACCCCTTCACCAAGATCTCCAACTGGAGCAGTGGCAACACCTACTTCCACATCACCATCGGGAATCTGGTCCGCGGGAGCAAACTGCTCTGTGAGACATCGCTGGTGAGAGCTCCTTCTTGCAGGCTTGGCATGGCTCCCTCCCTCCCTCGCCTGCAGCTTCAGACATCCTCTGAGACCCCGGAACAAACGTGACCTAGGGTCTGTGTCAAGGGTCAGGTTGAGCTTAGGTCCATTTGAGGCCTAGCCTGGGCTTACTCAGGCTGAGGACAGAATCCTTACTCAGCAGTTTCAGTATCTGGGACTTGAGCCTGACCTCCTATACTGAGCCCAAACTTTCAAGATGTAGCTCAGCTGGGTTCCTTTGCAGTCACTCCTAGTGGGAGGCATCCAGATTGGAGGGACCATAAGGCAGGGTTAAAGTATCATATAGCTCAGAACATAAGCCACCTGGCTGGATGACTCCAGCCCCTTAAGTGTAGATGGGGACAAGACTTGCTTTGCTACGCTCACCACAGGGTATCCTGGGAGCTGTGCCTGGGTCCAAGTGGGCTCTGCATATTTTCTCATTCATGTTTCCAGGGCTACAAGATGGATGATCTCCTGACCTCCTACATTAGTCAGATGCTTTCAGCCATGAGCAAACAGCGGAACTCCAGGAGTGGCAAGTGAACAGTGGAGGAGGAACTGCTCTGGACCATTGGCTCCTCCTGTCATCCAGCACTAACCACTTCAGCTGGGCCTCTGATCTGTTTCCATGAGCAGAACTTCCCTACATGCATGTGCGGTGCCTCGTCCTGGCTTGCTTGGCTTTCCCAGCCTAAGAGCTCCCTGGATGCCTCTCCTGACTCAGACCAGCCGCACCATGTGATACCATTTGACTTTCTGAGTACTGAGGGGACAGAAGAAGTTAGAAGATGATCTAGCTCTCTGTATTGGGAGCAACCAAACCAAATTTGCATCGAACTGGATGCTCTGAACCCCAAAGGACTGGGTTATGTCCCATACATTCAGCGGCCTGGGCTGGGGTGAGGGAGACAGATGGTTTTTGTTATAACGGTGCACTGGGCCCCTGGTCAGTTCTCCCTGATCGCCTAAAGGCATAAAGTATGTGTTTCATCCTCTGGCCCCGCAGTGGTCTTTACTAGGAAAGAGTGTGGGGTCAAGACAAAGACCTGTAGGGGAGTGCCTTCTATAACTAACTTTCTCCTTTGTGGCTGCCTGACCAAGCTGGTCTACATTTAGGTTTGGATGCTTGAGCCCAAGGTATACTCAAAAGTGCCTTACAGTGACCCAGATGCACAGCGGGGGAGGGAGATGGACAGTAACTGAAGAGATGGGGACTAAGTATGCGTGAGGGGGTTTAGGGGAAGAATCAGTTTGTGGCCCTTCTTGGCTCATCAAGAGCTGTCTAAGAACCATAAGAACAATACTGCCTGGGATAAAAGGCCAGTGGATAGACACCTAGATAACAGTGCATACCAAGGATGACATCACCAAGTCTGGGCCTGACTAAGGTAGGTCTGGGTAGGGGCTTCAGATGGGCAGAGGTGATCCAAGGGAGGGTGTCTCCTGGGCCGTGGCTGGGAGGAGTGCCTGGAGATTTGACAGTGAGAATCCCTTCCAGGTGGGAGTGTTTGTGACCTCCCTCAAGGTCTCCTTGAGACTTCAGTAGGGCTGGGTCCTGCTTGTACGTACATACCATCTGGGCCAGCTATACCTGTCCCCAACCACTCCTCGAAGAGTGATCTCCTCACTGCCTGTGTAGGACAGAGCCGATGATGGATACAAGTGGAGGTCCCAAGCAAGATGGCCTGCTTTCTGGGGTGAAACCCCGGCTGTGTGAACGGGCAGAATGCCTCACCAGTGTCCACACGCTCCACAGTCAGCTGGGTAGATCTAGACCAGGAAGAAGCTGTGGTGGTGGTTTTCCAGACACCACCATACTTGCAGGAAGCTGAGGACCAGATGGAGTGTGAATGAGTGAAGGTCACACAGTATAACTCAACGCACTGTTGCTAATGCTGGGCTCCCAGACAGAAGAGACCTCAGATGCTGTTCCAATCTCTATTTTCCTAGGAAGGCCAAAGGCCGCTTACTGAGTGAATGTGGGGTCATGGCCATGAATCAGTGGGCCTCAGGCATTAGGAAGCGTCCTGCTGCACACCATCAGAAAATATGTATGGAGCAAGAAAGCTTTGCTCCGACTGGTCCCCATGTCACCATCTCACTCCCTCACTTAGGAGGACATCACTACTGCACCTGTTCACCAGTTCCCAGCAGTCCCAGCGATCACATAGAGGGCCAGATGACACACTGCTCACCTTCTGGCTTTTCTGTAGTTTTTTTTTTTAATGTGCTGGTATGACCACATCCACTCCTTTAACATGAAACAGCTAAAAAGAAGCAACCCTGTAACCTCCCAAGAGCAATCAGCTCCCAAACCACCACCACAGGCCACTGTTTGCCCTTTGCCCATCACCTTGGGGGACATTCATGAAGCCTTCTATGGCCGTCCTGTTTGCCTTCTTGATCATTCCCCACAATCACCACCCTTAGGCACAATGAGGAAAAGGAAGAAGGGGCAAGGTGTGACCAAATTTTCTCCCATAGGAGGGTACAGCTCTACAGGGGTCTCAGTGTTGTTTAGTAAGGAATCTTCTGGTGATCCTCCAGATGGAACTTTGTGGTTGGATATTCCCATGAGCACACTGGTTCTGGTTGACACTCCCTATGGGGGACACTGTTCTTGGTGATTTCACATCCCTCTTAGGGGATATTGGTGGTTTGCAGTTAGATTTTTTTGGCAAGCCCTGGTAGAATAATGTCCTCCTTGGGGGGCACTTGTGGAATGATACGCCATTGGGAACACTGGTGTCTGACATTGACCTCTCCCTTAGGAGACACTGATGTTTGATGTTCTTCTTGGCAAACCCTAATAGCATAATGCTCTCCTTGGAGGGATTCTGGTGTCTTGAGGGATTCCTCTCTGAGAACTGCTGGGAGAGTTTGGGTTCTTTTGATCCAGTTTAGCTGACAGATGACCTGGGTCCAGGGGCTTCCATGGTTATTTCTGTTGCAAAAGCAGTTTCCTGAATGCCTGTGGGGGCTGGGGAGGGAGAAAAGACAAACATTCCTCAGGTGTCATTTCTCCAATGTTGGTTTGCTGTATGATGAACTCTGACCTCTTACATGTTAGAACTGCCACTACCCCAACAATGGCTCATTCACAATCCCTATACAAAACTTGCCAAGTTTAACACCTGGGCCACCCGGTCTTCCAGGCACAGTGTACAAAGGAAGCTCTCAGAAATGAGGGATGGATACTGGCCTCAGGTGGGTGGGTCACTGCTGTCACACCAACATTTGGGAACTAAGGCAGGAGGATCACAGGTTTGAGGCCAGCCTGGACTACAGAGTGAGCCCCTTCCTCGGTCCACCCAAAAAATCTTGCATTTTACAGTTAATTGCTTTCAAAGAATCTTACAGAGAAAAGTGAACACTTCCCCACCAGAGGAGAAATTTCTTGGAGGGACTTTGACTTGCTAGCCACTGTGTTCCTAATGCCCAGAAAGATGTCCCATCCTAGCTGCTGGGTATTTCTGATTAACCTGCCGATGGTAACACTGGCCGTAGAGAGCTAGGGACTCAGATCTATCTTCCTGCACAGGACCAGCTTTAATAGTAGATAAAACAAAGGAGAAAAAACTTCTTAAAGTGTTTTAAGAGTTAACAATATAGTGAAGAATTGTGGGGCTCTGAAAAATGAAGTGATAATCCACAAAGTGAGCCCAGGCCCTACTACATACTGACTGTGAGAAACTAATTTTAAATATTAAAAAATTCAAATAAAAATGAAAATGTTATACCACATTGACTCCAACGAAAAGAAAGCCAGGGTTGCTATTAATACCACGCCAACTACATTTTAGAGCAATAATATTACTAATGAAGGTCACTTCATTACTGACCTCAGTGACATTTATGAAACACTCCACCCAATTATGGAATACATTATTTTCAACACATGTGGTTAAAATCTGAGCTGGGGAGATGGCTTAGCAGGTAAGAGTGCTCTGCATAAGTGTGGGGACCTGGAGGGCCTGAGACCTCCTGAGTTGAATTCCCCAGCATCCCTTCTAGGTGTGGTCATGCATGCCTGTAACCCCAGTCCTGTGGTAGCAGAGACTATAGAATCATGAAAATGGCAGCTCCAGCTCTGGGGTCAGAGAGAAACTCATGGATGAGCAATACAGGAAGACACCCAGCTTTTTTCTCTGGCCTCCACACTGCGCACACATCTGTACTTACACACACACAAAGTCACAATAAGTGTAAGGTGACTTAAATCATTCTAAGTATATTCCCTGGAAATATGAGATTAAATTAGAAACCAAGAACAAATATGTCTGGAAGTTGGGGTTGGGGTTATAGCTCAGGGGTAAATGTAGGCTTAGCATATGCAAAACCCTGAGATTCAACCCTAGCACCCATTTTCCCAGAGATATTCTAATATTTGGAAATTATAAAACAGAATTTTTTTTGAAATGCCATAATTGTATGTATTGTACAATATATGTATACAGTAAGGTCAGCATAAATTGCCATATATATCACCTCAGACATTTCTTTTTGTTGAAAATGTTCAAAAGGGGGCTAGAGCGTTTGCTTAGTGGTTAAGGCGTTTGCCTGCAAAGCAGAAGGACCCAAGTTCAATTCCCCAGTACCCATGTAAAGCCAGATGCACAAGCTGGTCATGTCTCTCTCGCTCGCAAATAAATAAAAAGAAAAAAGAAAATGTTCAAAAAAATTTTTTTGGTTTTTCAAAGTAGGGAAGGTAGGGATTAAAGTTGTGTGTGTGTGTGTGTGTGTGTGTGTGTGTGTGTGTGTGTGTGTGTGTGTGTGTGTACACATGTGTGCGCACATGGGCAGGCCAGGGCCTCTTGCTGCTGAATATGGACACCAAATGCCCGTGCCATTTTTTTGTAACCAGCTCATGTGGGTGGCTTAAAAATTGAACCCCAGGCCGGTAGGCCTTGTAAGTAGGCACTATTTTTTAAAAAATATTTTTATTATTTGAGAGAGAGAATGGGCGTGCCAGGGCCTCCAGCCACTGCAAATGAACTCCAGCCACATGTGTCACTTTGTGCATCTGGCTTTATGTGGGTCCTGGGGAATCGAACTTGGGTCCTTCTGCTTTGTAGGCAACTGCTTTAACCACTAAGCCATCTCTCCAGCCCTAAATAAGCATTATTGACCACTGACCAGCCTCCTTTGCTTTTTAAATTTTTATTTATTCAAAATTCTTTCTACTAGCTATTCTAGAATATTGCCAACCAGTTACCCTGTTGCTCTGTAGAAGATTAATAGTCATTCCTCCTATTCAGCTGCAATCCATCTCCATCAGCCATACTTCCTTGCCCTAAACCCTTCTCAGGCTGTGGTAACCACGATTCTATTCCCTACATCTCTGACATCTAGATTTTAGCTTATACACACACTGAGCACAGGTGTGCCTGACTTCTCTCTTTTAACCTAATGCTCTGCACTTCTACCCACGTTGCTGCAAATGACAGGATTTTGTTTTTCATGCTGAATTAATAATGTTTATGTATGAAATATTTTTTAACCCATTCATTCATCAGTGGCCACTTGGGTTGATTCCATGTCTTGGCTAATGCATACAGGTGCCTCTATGACATACTATTTCAGTGCCATTGGGCAGACACCAGTAGGACTACTGCATCCATGGTAGTTCTAGTTTGAGCCTTCTGAGGACTCTGCACTGTTTTCCAGTGTTGTACTAATTTACGATCCCATTAAATGTATGAAACTTCCTCTTGTTTCCCATCTTCACCAACATTTGCTACTTTTTGTCTATTCTAACTGGAGTGAGATGATATTTAATTATTACTAACTTTTGTTTAAGGAAGCAGGGTTTCACTCTAGTACCAGCATAGAACTCATTCTAACCCAGGCTGGCCTCAAACTCATGACAATTCTCCAACCTCAGCCTTAAGAATGCTGGGATTATAGGCATCGGCCACCATGCTTGGTTTTAATTTGCTTTTCCCTGGAGGTTAGGGATGCTGAGCATTTTTTCATATATTTGTTGGACCTTTGTCATCCTCTTTTGAGGAAAGATACTATGGTTAGCTCATCTGTCCATCTTTTAATTGGCTTGTGTTTTGCTGTTGGACTATTTGAGTTCTTTTTATATCCTGGAAATTCATTGTTTCTCAAATGAATAAGTTGCACATATATTCTCTCTTTTTATTGGTTGTCTCTTCAGTGCTTCTTTTGGTTACACAAAATCTTGTTTGATAAAATCCCACTTGTCAATTTGGTTGCCTATACTTGGAAAGTCATATCCAAACAGATCTTTGTTGAGACCAATGTCCTAAAGTGTGTCCCATATGTTTTCTTAGAGTTTCCCAGTCTTTGGTTCATTTTGACTGATTTTTACATATGATAGAGATAAGGATCTAGTTTCATTATTTTGCTTATTGATATCCAGTTTTCCCTAAAATCCCATATTGTAAATAGCCTTCCCTTTCTCTACCATATGTCCTTTCTGCCTTTGTCAAATATCACTTGCACTCCATTGGTCTATGTGACTGATTTTATGCCAGTGCAAAATTGGGTTATTTTGTCATGTATGTACATATATATGTATAGTTTTTCAAGGTAGGGTCTTGCTCTAGCGCAGGCTGGAACTCACTCTGTAGTCTCAGGCTGGCCTCAAACTCACAGTAATCCTCTTACCTCTGCCTCCTGAGTACTAGGATTAAAGGCGTGCGCCACTATGTCTGGCTTAGTTTTATATATTTTTATTGGCCTGTTTGGTTCTTTTTGTTGTTTCCTTGCCTGGTCTTGTATTCAGAATAATACCAGTCTCTTAATATGACTTTGGGAGGGTGTGCTCGCTTCAGCAGCACATATACTAAAATTGTGAACGACTTTGGGAGGGTTTCCTCCCTTTCAATACTTTGGATTAGTTTAAGAAGAATTGAAGAATCAGTTCTTCAAGCATTTTGTAAAAATTCAAGAGTCAAGCCATGCAATCCTGGACTTTTTTTTGTCAGGGGACTTAATGGTAATTAAACTCCAACAGGTTCTTCAAAGGAGACAAACAATGCTAAAACCATAGCACCAATAAGGAACTTATATGTCTCAAAGCCCAGTAAGACCAACTATAAAATGGAAAGAGGTTCTCTTCCCTCCCTCCTTCCTATTCCTTCTTTTCTTTTGTTCTTTCTCTTGGGTTTGTGCTGGGGACCTAACCCAGAGTCTTGTGCATGCTAAGCAAGCACTCTACCACTGAGCAACCCTAGCTCTCAGTCTGATAGTTTCTTAAAAAGTTTAACCTACACCTATCACATGATTAAATTATTCCACTTCTAGTCACTCATCCAAGAGGGAAAAAACATAAAAATCCTAACAAAGACATACATTGTACCTAAATGTTCCAAGAGCTTTATTTATAATAATCCCAAACTAAAAATAACTCATATGTCTATCAGTATGTGACTAGATAACAAAACTGTGGTACATCCATATAATGCTGCCATAACAAAATACCTAAGCCTGGCTATTGTAGGCTACCAAATTTGTTAATCCAGGGGGGAATAAAACCAGGGGGAAGACTAGGAAAAGTCCAGCATTCTTCCTACTGTCCCAATACAGAACAGCTTCCCCATTTTCAATGGTGATAATCTCACAAACAATTGCAGCTGAGGGAAGCAGTCTCTGGCCCAAAGTTTTAATTTCTCATTTTTCTTTGTGCCATATTCTACTCACACCAGTCCATTTCTTCTAAACTCAATCCTGCTCAAGTTCTAAGCACATGGGCAAAGCAGCCCGTTTCTTACACAAACTGCCTTTTAGCCCAGTCCCAACAAAGTTCTTTCCCTTCATAAGCCAAGGCTCATAGTCTATGGCACTTTCTCTACTTAGGTCTTTCAACTTTCAAAAGAACAGTTCATCAAGCTGTGCTTAAAACTCTGCAACATGTCCAGGATTTAAAATTCTTCCACATTACTCCTGCAAATCAGTTCCTTATGACCAAAAGCCACATAGTCATGCTTCCAGAAACAATAACCCCACTCCTGGTACCAATTTTCCATTATCGTTACCTTCATATTGCTGGGCAAAACACTGAACCAAAAGCAGCCGATAGGAGGAAATTATTTATTTTGACATACAATATTGAAGGGAAGCTTCATGATGGCAGGAGAAAGATGACAGAGCAGAGGCTGGACATCACTTCTTGCCACATGAGGTGGAAAATAACAGTAAGAAAGCAAACTGAATTCTGGCAAGAGGCAGATGGCTATAGCACCCCAAAGCCTGTTCCCAACAACATACTTACTCCAGCAAGGCTCCTCTTCCCAAACTTCCATCAGCTGGGGACCAAACATTCAAAACTCATGAATTTATGGGAGATATTTTATTCAAACCATCACAGATGGCCTCAATTTTTAGCCCATTCAAGTTATTTTGCAAGTTGAAAAAGTTTGATTATGGGCCATGATGATTGTACAACAATATGGCTTACAGACTCAAGGGGAAGCTCCATGATGGCAGGGAAAATGGTGGCACAAGCAGAGGCTGGACATCATCTCTGCCATAGTAGGTGGCAAATAGCAGCAGAAAGGTGTGGCCAAACACTGACAAGTGGAAGCCAGCTATAACCCCATAAGCCTGCCCCAAACCTCATACCTCCAACAAGGTTTCAATTCCAAATTTTCCATCAGGTTGGGATCAAGTATTCTGAACACATAAGTTTATGGGGGGCACCTGAATCAAACCACCACAGTCATAATTTTTAAAAAGGAAAAGTGAAAATATTAAGATTGCTGTCAGGGCTGGAGAGATGGTTCAGTGTTTAAGGTACTTGCTTGCAAAGCCTAATGACCTGAGTTCAATTCCCCAGTGCCCACCTAAAGCCAGATGCACAAAGTGGCCCATGCATCTGGAGCATGTTTGCAGTGGCTGGAGGCCCTGGAGTGCCCATTCTCTCTCTCTGTCTCTCTTCTATCCCTCTCTGCTTGTAAATAAATATATAAACAAATGAATAAATAAATTTTTTAAAAAGATTGCTGTTAAAGCCAAGCAAGCATCACTTCTTCCTCCTCCTCTTTTTCCTTCCCTCACATGTTCTCCTTTTGTGATACTAAGGATTAAACCTAGGTCCTGGCATGTGGGTCCGTGGACTCCTTGGGGGTTGTTGAGCACCAACACCCCTGTTTATCCATGGAGCTGGGAGGACACGGTCTTGGTGGGCCTGAGCACACAAGAGACAGACCTCTCAGGAGATAGTTTCAGTGAACAGCTTGTTTATTTGGTGGAGAGAATGACATTTATCCAGAAGGGAAAAGGAGGTGCAGGGGTACAGGTCACAAGGTGATTGGTGGGGGTGAGGTAGCTTGCTGATGCCTTATTAGCATATAGGGCTAACAGACTCTCCATTACCAGATCATGTGGCACAGGAATGGTGGGAGTTACGTGACTGTGGTCATGTAGTGTATCCTTATCAGGAGATCTCTAGGGCAGGAGGAGGTCACTGGGCTATGAGAAGACCTAGGTCTTATCAGCATTTCTGTATGTCTGGGAGGGGGAGCGGCCCCTGCCGGTCTCAGCTCCACTTCAAGGCTGCTGGGATCAGGCTTTTTAAAGGTCAAGTCCTGCATCCAGGGATTGGACCAAGATTCTTGGAGTTAGTACCTGCTAAACCTTCCAACCCGGGGCTGCAGTTTATGCTTAAGAGGCCAGACCTGTCCCCTCACAGCTCCAGCCCATGTTTAGTGGTGCCCAACAAAGACACATGCTAAGCAAGCACTCTATATCCTAAGCCCCCACATTTCTTATTTTTAAAATTTTTATTTATCCATTTGTGAGAAATAGAGAGAGTATGAATGGATACACCTAGGCCTCTTGCCACTGAAAATCAACTCCAGGTGAATGCAGCACTTTGTACTTCTGGCTTTACGTGGGTACTGGGAGGTCAAACCTGGGACAGCAGGCTTTGTAAGTCCCTTTAACCACTGAAAATACCCACTGACCCTAAATGTGATTTTCTTTTCTGGGATCCCAAGGACTATTACCATCTGAGGACGTTTTTTGCCAATGAATTTTATTCTTCCTGTTGCTGTGAAGAACTCAATATATGTATATATAAATATTTTTATTGTTTTGAGTCTTGTAACAGCCTGGATTCTATTTGAGGGAAATGGCAATATCATATTTTAGTGTCAACTGAGATAAAAAAAATTCTAGAGCATATGCATGGCTTTTATTGTATATATTGACTATTTTACTTTTACCTCATTCCAATCACAACACTTTGGGTCTACTTTTTTGGCTATTCCACACTGATAGGAAGCCAGGGGTGTGGCTTGGTTCTAGACTGTTGTTAAGGCCAAGGGCCACTGGATGGGCATGGGTGTATACTGGCAGGGAGTGGGCCTAGGGCATTAGGACACATCGCAATGCGCACATCAGAAAATGAGAGTGAGGGATGAGAACTTTGCCCCAGCTCATCCCCATGACGCCTCTTACTCACTTAGGAGGACATCACTACTGCATCTGTTCCCTAGTCTCCATCAGTCTGAATGATCACACAGAGGGCCAAGAAATACATGGCTTACCTTCTGGCTTTCTGAGTTGTTTTTATTACATGCTGGTGTGAACATAACCACTTCGTTAGAAGGAAATACAACAAAACTATAAAGATGAGACCACCCTGCAACCCCCAGACAGTGACCAGCTCCCGGACCCTGAGCACATATCATTTGCCCATAACCCTGAGGTACATCCTTTCTAGAGAGGCTGGGCCAGACTGATTGTCCTGAAAGCCTCCGTGGCCTTTGCATTTGCCTTCTTGACTACTCCCTACCACACCACCCTTAGGAGCAGAGAGAAAGAGGAAGAAGGGGCAAGGCTAATGTTTCTTTGAAGGCTTCTCATAGGAGCTGTTAGATGTAGTGGAAAATAATGTCATATAGGTTTCTTTGGATGAGTCAATCATGGGAATCCCTTGGAATCTTTCAGCATAGGGGTCCTCTACAGAAAGCATTGATGACCCAGCTGCCTTCATCACAGGCTGTGAGGTTCGGGGGGTAGATGTTTTATTGGACTCTCTGGTTAGTGCTTCAAAAGTCCGAGAGGGAATTAGTGGCTTAACAGTGTTGACAGACATTGGCTTCTTCTTGGGGGCTTCATCAGAATGGAGAAACTTTGAGTATTTCTCTACACCCTTGGTTGAACTTGAAGGGAGGGTTGGTAGAATCCAAGGACTTTGCTCAATTCGGGAAGGAGGCGTGATAGGTAAGCGTGTAGATCCTTTACTCTTATTTTTGTCTTTTGAGAGTATTATGCTCTGAGTATCTGTGGGATAGAAAAAAGACACAAATACGGATTCCTCAAATGTCACTTCAATCCCTGCCAGTCATGGATGAAATCCAAGTCACCTCTTAAATATCTCTTATCCTCTCAGGTTCTCTCCTCTAAACTCTCCCCACTCCCTCAGACTTTGTGCACATGGGGTTGGGGCTAAAAGGTCTGGGAGAAGTTTCTAGCTGACAATGGAAAGCTTCAGAAACAAGGACTAACATTTACTTAAAGTTCATGTGCTTCACAACCCTTGTAGTTACCTTCTGATTGCTGGGACAAAATACCCAACCCAAAGGCAGTTGATGGGAGGAAAGGATTTATTTTGGTTTACAGTCTCAAGGGAACGCTTCATAATGACAGAGGAAAGCATGGCATGAGCAGAAGCTGCACATCATCTCCTTGCCAACAACAGGTAGAAAAAGCAGCAGGAGAGTGAGCCAAGTTCTGGCAAAGGCAAGCTGGCTATAATACCCATAAGCCTGCCTCCAATAACACATCAGGGCTCCACCTCCCAAACTGCCATCAGCAGGGACCAAGCATTAAGAACACATGAGTTTTGGGGAACATATGATTCAAACCATCACAACAACCACAGGTTAAAAAAATAGCTTAACTAGAAATATGAACACATTCTTAATTTGAATGACAGCTCTCTGTGTTTATCTATTTGTTTTTATGGCAGGGTCTCACTTTATCTCAAAGGTTGGCTTTGATTTCCTGAGGATCCTCCTTCTGCCTCAGCCTACCATGGGCTGGGATAACAGGCATAAGCCTCCACGCCTGGGCTAGAATGACAGTGTTTTAAGGACAGAGACTTTGTCTTGTCACTACCTACACAGTACTCAAAAGTGTTTGTCACAAGTAAGTACCAGATAAATAATTTTTGCTTTACTGATAGGAAAACTAAGAGGTAGAGACTTCTAGTAATGGCACTAGAAGATAAAGACTAATTCTTCTATTAGAGAGAAATATTAAAACTAGATTGCCTAAAAAACGCAATAGAATCTTGAAATTATCAGAGTTTACAATATGGTGAGAATTCATGGGGACAAAATTGAGAGGAAAATAGTATCTAAAGAGGCAAACTCAGAACTCAAAAGTTATTTTGTCGGGAATATATTTCAGTCTAAACAAAATGCACACATGTTAATCATTTTCTGTCAGTTCATAGGAGAAAGAAATTTTTTATTCTACTTGAAATGAATTTAAAGGTCAACTGCATCACAACTAATATCTTTTGTTTTGTTTTTTGAGTTAGAGTTTCACTCACTCTAGCCCAGGATGACCTGAAACTCACTCTGTAGTCCCAGCCTGGCCTTGAACTCACTTGAACTCGTGATCCTCCTACCTCTGCTTCCCTAATATCTTTATGAAATTAGGTTTTCAAAGTTCTGAATATGATATATTACTCCATTTATTTGGGTCTTTTTTTGGCTCAGTAAAATTTTGTAATTTCCAGTAACTAATCATATATCTTCCTTTGTGAAAGGCTTTTTGAGGGCTTTAAAATTATTATTAAAATTGATTTAGTCTGATATTAGTATAACTACCCCTGCTCTATGGCACATCTTTATGTCTCTTTCCACCCTTTAATTTTCAATCTATTCTGGATCTGAACTTGTAGGTGGCATAGAGTTAGAGCATGTGTTTTAAATCTAATCTATATAACAACCAATCTCTCCATCCCTCCTTTCCTTCTTACTACTGTTTGAAACAGTTTCACTACATAGCTCAGGCTGACCTCAAACTCCTAACCTTCTCTCTCTCTCTCTCTCTCTCTCTCTCTCTCTCTCTCTCTCTCTCCCTCCCTCTCCCTCTCCCTCTCTCTCTGTATCATGAGTGCTACAATTCCAGACACGTACCACTATGCCTGGTGCCAATCTCTGTTCTTAGAAAAGTTTAATCTGTTTGTATTTAAAGTAATGACTAAAGTATATTTCCTTTACATGACAAATACCTGGAAAAAGCAACTCTAGGAAGAAAGGGTTAGTTTGGGGTATATCACAGTGGGGAAGTCATGGCAGTAGAAGCCTGAGGCAGTGGGTCACACTGCCTCCACAGTCAGGAAAGAGAGAAAGATGAATGCTGGTGTTCAGCTACCTTTCTCTTTTCTACTCAGCCTGGGAGCTCATCTAGGAATACTGCCACCCACTGTTACAGTGGGTCTTCCCACTTCAATTAGTCTAATCTAGAAACTGCCTCACACACATGCTTGAGGACTTGCCTCTTAAGTAGTTCTAGAGCTTTCCAAATTAACAAATTAACAGTCACAAATAGACTCCTTGTCAACTTGACATTTAAATATATCACCTTTTTTTGAGGTAGGGTCTCGCTCTAGCCCAGGGCTGACCTGGAATCCACTATGTAGTCTTAGGCTGGCCATGAACTCACAGCAATCCTCCTACCTCTGCCTCCCTAGTGCTGAGATTAAGGTGTGTGCTACCATGCCCAGCTATATCTCCCACCCCTTGCCCCATAGGGTTATGGCCACTTTCTAATGCAAAATGTTTTCAATCCAACTTCAAATGTCCCCATAGGCTTTAACAGTTTCAACACTGTTCAAAAGTGTAAGTATAGAATCACTTCTGAGACTCAAGCAATCTTTTTATTTTTAAATTTTTTTATGTCTTCACAGTTTTCATACATATAAATTATGTATTTTGATCACAATCTCCTCCCATTACTTTCTTTGCCCCTCATCTCGCATCCCCTTTCCACTGAACCCCCTTTTATTTCCAACCAGCCCCTTTTCTATTTTGATGTAAGTTTTCCCCCCTCCCTATCATCTATGATGACATGTTGATGAGCTCAATATTGTACAGGTCTTGTGCAGGTAACAACAGCTTCCATGAGGTCATAAATGCAACAGACAGCGTTCCAAAGCACTCCTCCCCATCCTTTGGCTTTTACATTCTTTCCACCACCTATTCTGCAAGGGTCCCTAGCCTTGGAGGGTATGTGATAGAGATGTCTCATTCAGTTCTGAACATCCAACTGCTACTTCCTTCTTCTCAGTGCTTTGATGAGTCTGAGTCTCCTCAGATGTCACTGTTAGGCATTCTCTTAGCTGTGAGCAAAAAACAAGTTACATCCTTCCAACATAAAGTTGCAGAGTAAACATTAACATTCCAAAAGGGAAGAAAAAGGGGAATAGCATGGAAATATCAAACTAAAGCAAGAACAAAGCCCAGCAGGACAAACACAAAATCCTCCTGTCCAAGTTCAGCATCTGGGACTCATGATGGAATAATCTGGGCTCCAATTGGCTGGCTCCACTTGTACACGAAGCTTTCCTTGGCAGACATACAATGGTCCTGACATCTCCACCATCCCGAGGGTTTCACAACAACTTTGATTTCACCTTCACAGCTTCACACAATGGACTTCCAGGGCCTTCTTAAGAGGACTCTCATCCTCCACACACTGTTTGGGCACAGCTGTTCTCTGGAATGTTCTCTGGAATCATGTTTAAAACTCCATGATCTCCTCAATGCCACATCCTTCATACCTGAAAGTACCATGTGGGTGATGCTACCCATTTCTGCTGTCAGGTTGGAATGGAGTATGTCTCCTTGGACCACAGTTACATCAGTTTCTGTGTGCTTTCAAGACTGACCCTGGGGGCTGGAGAGATGGCTCAGCGGTTAAGGCACTTGCCTCCAGTGCCTAAGGCCCCGGGTTCAATTCCCCAGTACCCATATAAGCCAGACCCACAAGGTGGTGGCCTTGGTTCTCTCTCTCTCTCTCTCTCTCTCTCTCTCTCTGCTTGAAAATGAATAAATAAAATATTTTAAAAAAGACTGACCCTGGGGAAATACATCTCTAAACATTTACTTTCTAGAAGGTGACTTCCTCAGCAGCATTTTCAGTTAAGACTCTCTTGTTTCAAATGAATTTGCATTTTCATAAAATAGAGCCTTTGATCAATGGTGTCTGTGGTAGTTTGAAGGAATGTCACCGAATAGATTCAAGCGTTTATTAAAGTTTTTCTCCAGGTTCCTTGCTGGAGGGTATGTCACTTTGGCCAGATCCTAGGTTCCAGTCCTAAGGTGTGTCTGGGGTGGGTCTAGAATTCCAGCTACACATATGCAAAGAGCAGTTTGAGCTTAAGCCTGGAGTTCCTGCTGTTTGTGAGTTTGAATGTGCTTGCTTGCTTGAGGTGTAGGTGATGGTTTTTTCTCTCTCTTCTTGGACCTGTGAAAGGGGTCAGCCTCCTTCACCATTATGGAACTTCCTCTGGATCTGTTACTTCAATAAATACTTTACTCCTCAAAACTGTGCCTGGTTTGGAGGTTCATCCCAGCATATCCCCTTAGGGCATCTTTCCTGTTGTCCCAGTGTCTCAGAAGGTTTCTCTTATAGCTCAGACTTTTCCTTGTCAGCAACTTTAATCTTGTTCATGCTTCTTTCCTTGCTAAGCTTCACAATCTATATCTTTCTGCTTTCTCTATCACTCTAGATCTGAATACGAGCAGGAAGCAGCAGCTATTCCAAAGCCTAAATGCTATCCTGTCCTGAAATTTTCTCTAAGAAACACATTGGTTTATTGCTTTTGAATTCTACCTCAGTCAAATGCACAAGACTCAATACAGCCAGATTCTTTGCTAGAATACAACACGAATGGCTTCTGGCCTGGTTCCTGATAGGGTTCTTATTCCTCTCTGAAATATTATGAACCAAACCTCTACTGTCCATGTTTCTTGGCATTCTGGTCTTCTAAACTCCCACCAGAATGACCAACTGAGTTTATAGCACTGTAGGGCTTTTATAGCTCAAAATTCTAAATTTTTCAACATCCCTCCTGAGAAACAGTTTCCCAAAGGCTTATGAACTACATGGTTACGGTCAGGTTTACCACAACAATGGTCCCATTCCAGGTACCAATTATTTTCATTTGTTACTTTTCTTGTTATTGTGACAAATACCTTAAAAAAGCAACCTAAGGAGGGAAGGGTTTGTTTTGGCTCACAATTCAAGTGAATGAAAAATCATGGCAGCAGGAGCTTGAGACAGCAGGTCATGTTGCATCCACAGTCAGGAAGGAAAGAGTGATGAATGCTAGCTCTCAGTTTGCTTTCTCTTTTTTATTCAGCCGAGGATCTCAACCCATAGAATGGTGTTGCCCATAGTCAGGGTGGATCTTCCCACCAGTTAACTGATCTAGAAACTCCCTCACTGATACATGCCCAGGATTGGTCTCATAGGTGATTTTAGATCCTGTCAAGTTGACAAAACCACTGCAAGGAGAAATTTCTGTCATTTCACTACTTGTTCCCTCCATGCCTTAAAGGTTTCTTTCTTTCTTTCTTTCTTCTTTCTTTCTTTCTTTCTTTCTTTCTTTCTTTCTTTCTCTCTTTCTTTCTTTCTTTCTTTCTTTCTTTCTTTCTTTCTTGATCCTTCATTTCATGCATCTTTTGCCTTTAGGTAGTTTTATTCTAATGTGTCTTGGTGTTTCTTGGTGTTTATCTAACATAGATCTTCTGGAATATTCATGTTCATTTATTTCATCAGATGCTAATAAAATTGAAACTTTTCTAATGAAACTGATTAATAGTTTGAAAATTAAGGCATAAAATGATTAGAGGAGATGACTACCCATGTTGCAATAACTGTAATAACAAATGTCTTTCTAGACAGGATATTATTGTTCCATTTTTCTAATAAATGTGAAAATTTTGGCCATAAGATTTCAAATTGTCATTTAGTGATCAGTGGAGATCTCATATACATATTTAAGATGCTCCTTGACATCAAAATTACCCTCATAATAATATACATATGTTATTTGCCATTCTCTTTCTCTTTCACCAATTAGTGTCTACTGGCATGTTCCAGAGGCCATATCACAGGTCATGTTGTAAAAGACTGAATTCAGAAGTAGAAATAAAAATTCTTATCATTTTTAATCTAGACATTAAGGAGACTGCTAACAAAATAAAATAATTTTACACTTCTTACTATATTTTTGTTTTATATTTATTTATAAAAACCAATACTTGTATTATAAAAAAGGCTTCTAAAAGTTATTTTTCAATAAATCAGAAAATATTTTAAATATTAATGAATATTTATATTGATGAATTTTATATGATTAATTTTATAATATGGTAAATAATGATAGGTATTAGATTAATAGGTACTATGACTTATAAAGAAACTTAGAAATGACAGATGATGGGACTAGCAAACAATGATATTGTGTTAATTTTGTATCCTGCCACTTTGCTGAAGGCATTTATCACCTTCAGGAGTTTACTGATACTATTCTTTGGGTCTGTAATGTATAGGATCATGTCATCTGTAAAGAGGGATAGTTTTACTTCCAAACAATGACATTAAATCAACTATTATAATTATGTTCAATTTTTATTGTTTGTTTTTATGAGGCAGAACTTCATGTAGCTCAGGATGTCCTCAAACTGTGTAGCTGAGGATGACCTTGAAGTCTTTATTTTCCTGATTCTACCTCCCAAGTACTGGAATTACAAGCATTTGACATCACACCTGACAATGTTCAGATATTTAAGGAAAAATGAAAACAACACAGAAGAAAAAAGGAGACAAAAAAACCCAAATGTAACTTACAGAGATGAGAAATAATTGAAATTTTCAGTGGCTGAAATTAATACCAGATGTATTGATTTGAATGTATGGCCCCATAGACTCAGGCTTGCAACTTGAGTCTCCAGTAGGTAGAGCCCTGCTAGAGTAAGAGGTACGTCACTGGGATGGATGGTTCAGAGAAGTTTGAGCCCTGGCTATTGATGTTTGTTGGCTATTTGTGATGCCTTTCTGCTTGGATCTATGAAAGTGAGGAAACTTCTTCCATACTGATGGTGCTCCCCTGGAATTAGTAAATCTGAAATAAACCCTTTCCTCCCATAAGCTGTTTCTGGTTGTTTGTTTGTCCAGAAACTTGCAGGTAACTACAACACCAGGTAAAATATTATGGAAGAAAAGGCAAGTGAAGTTGAAGGCATAGTGTGAGAAACCAAAGTCTGTGAGAACTTCTGTATTAATCAGGGTTCTCTAGAGGAACAGAACCAACAGAATAAACTGTAGTAAAAAGGGGGTATTTATTGAATTAGCTCACAGCAGTCCCACAACTGCAGTCTGCAAGCCTGAGTCAAGGAACGGGTAGTTGCTCAGTCCACGTGGCTAGGTGTCTCAGCAGTCCCAATCCAGTACTGAATCTCTAAAGGCTTTCTAGGGAGCCACTGGTCCTCAGTCCAGGCTGGAAGGCTGAGGAAGCTTTGGCCCAATGCCAACAAAGAGATGCCTGACAAGCACCAGCAGCCAGGCAGGCAGGGAGTCAGGCAGGGGAGGAAAGAGATTTTCTCCCCCTTTATATAGCCTTAGGGTGGGGTCTTGCAACTCTATCCCAGACTTGTTGGTCTTTTGAGTCTCTGGAATTTCCTTCCTGCACTGCCCTTCCAGGAAGGGATGTTCATTTCTAGCTTCCCTGAGCTTCTTTACATCCTTCCCCCTACTGAGAGGGCTGCCTTCCTGTGAACAACATCAGAGACCCACCCAAGATTACTACAAAAGTCAAGTTAACTACAAAACTTAATCATCACTTCTAAATTTGCCAGCCTTTGATGTATATCCCTTTTATATGAGTGGGATGAGACCTATAACTATGATGGAATACAACCTCCCTGATGGGTTATATGACAAAGGCAGTGGAGGGAACCCAGCTCAGTGGAAGCAACCAGCCAAGTTGACTCCTCCCAGTACGCCTAGATTTCTGAGACCCCAGTAAGGTAGACATAAGCAGCCTAGCCTGTGTGTCCAGGCAAGCAGAAGGCAGTGCCCTCAAGGAGGAACTCCTGCCAACACTACCAGGGGAATGAAGGCTCTGGCATCTGGCCCACCTGCATAGCCTATACCAGGGAACTCCAGCCAGCATTAGATCATCTTCTATCAGTAAACTCAATCTACAACTGGACATAACCAGATTGACTAGTAAATAAGCAGCGAGCAGTACAATCACTAGTGAAGTAGCCTGTAGGAGGTCTACAGAAGACAAAACTAACCACCAACTAGCACTGAGAAGAGGAGGAAATAAATCTGGATCAGATGCAAAAGATACAACAAAGAAACACAAATAATATGGGGGGTGGCAACCCATGTCTATCCATTCCCAGCCACCTACCATCCCTAAAACAGAAGCCATAACCACTGAGATAGGGGAAAATCCAAGAAAGAATCAAAATTCTGCTTCTAAAATAAAAAAATAAGTCAATGACCATATAGAAGACTCAAATAAGCATTCAGGATCTTGACAATATAGTCTCCAAAATGGATGAAACTGTAAGAAACTTGGAGGAGGAAGTCCAAAACATGGAAGGTAAATTCAGCAAGGAAACTGAAACACTGAAAAAGAACCAAACAGGAATTTTAGAAATGAAATAATCAATTACTCAAATAAGTCACAACAGAGAACTTTTCCAACAGGCAAGACCATGCAGAAGACCAAATTTCAGAGATGAAGGCAAAGTTGAGACATTATAGGCAAGCATCTGAACCGCTGAGCCATCTCTCCTGTAAAGTTGAGACACTAGTTTTCACAGACACACAGAAAACAATCAAGGAACATGAACAGTATTGACAAGTCTAGGATACACTCAAGAGAATAATCCCTAGAATTCAGAGTAGAAGAAAGAGCTGAGATAACATGTAGAAAAAAGGAAAGTTTATTCAATGAAATCATAGCAGAAAACTTTCCAAACCTAGCAAGCTCAACATGCAAAGCCAAGAGGTATTAGGTCCCTAACACACATGACCAGAGAAGAACCCCTCCACAACACATTATAGTCAAGGTGTCAAAAATAGAAAAGCAAAGAAACTACACTAAGAACTGTAAGGGAAGAACACCAACTCACATATAAAGGCAAGAACATCAGAATAATTCCAGATGTTTTTTTTTTCAGCAACACTAAAAGCCATAAAAAAATGGAATGATATAATTAAGGCCCTGAAAATAAACATCTAATCAAAGGTGCTATACCCAGCAAAATTACCACTCAAATTTGATGGAGAAATGAGGATCTTTCAAGACAAACACAAATTAAGACAATTCAATCAACCAAAGCAGTACAGAATACTATATAGAATGCTATATAGAAAGAAAGAAGAAAAAAATCTCATCCATGTGAACACGTATAAGAATCCTCACCAAGAAAGGAACGGGGAAACAAGGAAGACTTGGAAATGAATCCATCATGTTTAACACAGCTCATCAGCACACCTCAAAACTAACAGGGGAAGTGAAAAGAAATATCAATAATCCAGCCTTAACTTGCAATGGGGGTTTCTGTCTGAACCCCCAGTTCCCGGCCCAATGGTGTCAACTGCTATTTCTGTTTGCTTCCTCACTGGTCTTAATGGGCCAGTCTTCCCTCTCTCTTGAGTGACCCTCACAGACAGCTTTCAGTTCTTGTCAACCTCTCTTGGAGTGGCTGGCACAAAGCAGGTACTCAATAATTGTATGACTCACAAACATATGAAGACACCAACAAATAAACACTCATGCTAGAAGTTTTTCAAGAAATCTCATGTTTAGAAGATAAAGCCCAAATCAGAAGCCTGAAGTAAAGGGTCCTTCAGAATCTACCCAAGGCCTTTGGTGTATAGGGAATTGGTTCTAGGTTTCTCAAGGACAACAGACTGCAGAAGTCCAAGTCTGTCCTATAAAACACATATAAATATATGCACATCCTCCCATGCACTTTATTTTTTATGTTTTTATTTACTTGTGAGCAGAGAAAGAGAATGGGCATGCCAGGTGAACTCCAGATGCATGTATGTGCCACTGTGTGCATCTGGCTTTACATGGATACAGGGGAATCAAATCCAGGTCAGCAGGCATTGCCAGCAAGCCCCTTTAACACTGAGCCATCTCTCCAACAACTCCCATATACTTTAAATCATCTATAACGTATATGCTATATAGTTACACAGTGTTGCTTAGCAAATAGTCACATGTCCTATCTCAGTCAATCATGGACTACATATATGAGGGTGGCCCCATAAGAACATAATGGAACTGAAAAATTCCTACGATTTAGTGACACTGTAGCCATCATAATATTAAAATACAGCACATTACATGTTTGTCAAGATGTGGAATACACAACCCTACTTTACTGGCTAGTTATGTATGTAAGTATAGTCCATATATCTTGACAGTGACTATTTCCCATGTTTATCATTTTTTTTAATATTTTATTTATTCATTTTCAAGGAGAGAGAGAGAGAGAGAGAGAGAGAGAGAGAGAGAGAGAGAGAGAGAGAGAGAACACAGCAGGGCCAGGTCTGGTTTATGTGGGTCCTGGGGAATTGAACCTGGGGCCTTAGGCATTGGAGGCAAGTGCCTTAACCACTGAGCCATTTCTCCAGCCCGTTTATCATTATTTTAAAGTGTACTTCTATTTATAAAAAAGTGTACTTTAAGATTTAGATGGATTATCAGACGAGACTAAAGGACATAGAAGGGACTGACTGTACTTCCCAGTTTCTCCCTGGTCCCCACCCATGTGATTTCCCACACACTTAGCTCTTTTTAGAAACATGACGAGCAGGTCTGTCTCCTGGAATCAATAGCAAAGAGGAAAAGGAAGGAGAGCACAAGGCCTCTGATCTTACCTCGGGGAGCACTGGTAGGTTCTAGCCATCTTTTCTTTTTGAGCTCCCTCCACCTGGAAGGAAGCACACCCTCCGTTAATTCACAGTCCTCTTTCAACAATGGTGATAATCTAAGGCAATGGTCAGCAGAGAAACATTGTCCAGTTGGAGTCTCACTGAGCATGGGCTTGTGCTTCCTCCCTTAAAAGATAAGTCATGGGCTGGTGAGATGGCTCAGCAGTTAAGACACTTGCCTCCAGTGCCCAAGGCCTCGGGTTCAATTCCCCAGGACCCACATAAGCCAGACCCACAAGGTGGTGGCCCTGGTGTGTTCTGTCTCTCTCCTCTCTCTCTCTCTCTCTCTCTCTCTCTCTCTCTCTCTCTCTCTCTCTCTCTTTCTCTCTGCTTGAAAATGAATAAATAAAATATTTTTTAAAAAGATAAGTCACAAGGCAAGGAATGATGGGGCCTACCTAAAGAACCCCTGTCTCCTCTACTCGCCTTCTTCTCTGGGATGTCCCTGTTCTTTATTATCTTACAACCTGCAGTCCTGCAGGATTTGCTCTGCAGATTGTTAAAATGTTATTTTCCAGGGCAGACAGAAAAGGATTAAGCCCAGAAAGGGACAATGATTTTTCTCAGGATCACCCAGCAACTAAGAAACAAAGCCAGCACTACAACCCAGTCTTCCTGACCTGTCATTTCATGACAGGCAAGAAAGATGGGTTCTGGATACCTTCAACCCCTGTCCTCTCTCCACTATCCACACTGAATCCACAGTAGAAGGCTTGATAAAGCTTTAATGAGAATCCTGAAAATTCCGTGTTGGGGAAGAGGGAGAGATATGAGGAGCTGTAGGCAGAATGAGGAGAGTAGAGATTTCAGATTATGCCCCACCTTGTCATCGAAAGCATAGGAATAGTATAATTGAACTTTTTCCCTCACATTCCTGTAAAAGCCCATTCATTACTTTCTGTGGGGGAAATTGGCACTTAAAATTCAAACTACTCACCATTGAAAATAAAATATGACAGAAATTAAAATTGCAGAAACACAATCCATGAAAATCCACATAGTCATATAGTAACCTGGCGTCTGCAAAACATAAAATGAATCACAGCTAAAGAACCTTACAAATGGAAGGAGTTTGGGATCATAAGGGCAAGCTACTTGCTCTTTGGCCCAGGTGGAAGGAGGAGAGGAAGGGGAGACAGATGAGGTGAAGGAGATTGGATTGATGTGGCAGTCTTAAACACAGAGACTCCACCCATCCCTGTCACCCTCATGCAAGGGCTCTATAAACATAAGGTACTCCATACCCTTCATCTTCCTGGACCTTCAAGGCAGAAGTCTGAAGGAATCCCAGAGAAGTCACAGATGCAGTTTATTCTGGACCTAGGACCCCAGCCCAGGCCATTTGACTTTTTATACTGTTTTGTAGCATGATTTCCCAAACTTAGTTGAGTAGCCAGATCTTTCTGAGCAGCTTTTAGTAAGGTACCTTTTAGGATTACAGATAGACCTAAGAGATCACAATCTCCATTTATTATTTTTTTTTTTTTGAGGTAGGGTCTCACTCTAGCTCAGGCTGACCTGGAATTCACTATGTAGTCTCAGGCTGGTCTTGAACTCACAGCAATCCTCCTACCTCTGCCTCCTGAGTGCTGGATTAGAGGAGGCTTCAATCTCCATCTTAACACCCAACCCAGGATGCTAATGCAGGTAGTTGTGAACCAGCATTTGGGCACTCTGGTTCTGAATCAGCGCTCTCCATAGAAAGATGTTGAACTATAATCCCTTCTGACTCTCCTGTCCACTCCTCCAGGTTCTGCACAAACCAGGCTTTGGGGCAGACCTCCAGGGCACTCTGTCTCCCACATCTCTTCACATGAGTTTCATGATTCCCTGGTCTGATCCTCCCCTTCTACTTCCATTGTTCCCTTTCAATTCTACTTGATGTGACTGGGCCCAGTTGGGGCTTTTCAGTTTTTCTCAGGCCTTCTTTACCCTAAAGTTTTCCCTTGGGTGAGGAACAGTATGAACAATAACTCAACAATCATAACAATGGTAACAGCAACCAAAAATTAATGGGTGTTTGTGAGGAGCCTGGAAAGAGCTTTAAATATGTCATTGGTATTTTCACACATAATGGTCACAGTAGCTCTACTAGTTGGTACAATATAAACTCAGTCCATCTCCACTAATATGAGACTCTGATACCCTCTGGGAAACATACTGACTGAGGATGCCTTAGTCTGCTGATTGCTCCAGGATGCCCATCAGGGTAAACCAAATGTTCACCACGGATCAGCTGTTCAACTACTCACAGGCCAGCTGTGGTTGTTATTGTGAATATGTAATGTAATTAAGTATCATTCAAATAGCTAAGCTATGAGCAGAAAAAAATGTTACTTTCATTTCAAAAAAATGAAGTAAAATGCTTTGAAAAACTTAATGAAGACAAAATAGTCTTCATTTGAAAACTAGCTAAATTAGGTGTGAGTAAACACAGAGATGAAGGTAGTGGGACTATAAAAATCAGATGTTTTTCCTAATGACTTTACATGCATAGCTAGTTCATTTATTAGTCTAAATAAATAAAACAACATAGAACTCAGCCAGCTCAAGTATCCTCAAAGACTTTGCCTTTATTAAAAGGTAAGTGAAAATTTTAATTAAGATATGTGAAAATACATGTGTGTCATTTGTTGCTCATAAAAATGATCATAACATTACTTCCAAACCTATATTCAGGCTCCTCTATGATGTGACTTAGCTGTACTGCCGTCAAGAGGTGAAGTTGATTTTTCTGCTATCTTGAATCTAGATTTAGCTTGATGGTTTTCTTTGGCAAATAGAGTATTATTAAACAACACTGGGAAAACCCTGAAAAGTGCTTGCATTGGGGCTTGCCTGAAAAAAATGGGGGCCAGGGCAGAGGGGTTGGTCTGGGAGGAGTGCTGACTCATTTCAGGTAAGACTCCAGACAATCAGGACATTGTAGACTTTACTCAGCCCAGCCAAGCAGGCTCTCACATCAGAGGAATTTCATAGCCAACATATAGAACACGATACCTAATAACTCTGTTTTCAGATGCTAAGTTTTAGGTGGCTTTTTGTCAAGCATTAGAAACTAAGCCAGGTGTGGTGGCACAAACTTGTAATCACAGCACTTAGGAGTTCGAGGAGAGCTTGGGCTACATAGCAAGACCTATCTGACAAAATATAACTGACAGACTATAGTTTTAGTGTCTTATCCATTTTAACTTTCTTAACTGACAGACCAACAGTCAGAACGGGCTATGTGGATAAAAGTTCTTCTGTTGTTCATATAATAAATACCAAAGTCAAGACCTGAGTCCTCATAGTCTTACTCAAGGGTGGGCTGTCAGGAAAGCCCCATCTCCCTGAACAAAATGGCACATGGGATTGATCTATTACAAAAGACCAGGCCTGCTGTGTATAGAAGGAAGTTTTCCTTTGTTTTTTAAAAACCTTTTATGTTCTCATACTTTTGAATTTTGAATCCCACACATGTATTATTAGCTCAAATACTGCAATTAAAAAAGTGCTTTCAGAAATAATTGTGTCACATTAAGTAAAAATATACCTCTCAAAGGAACAACTTTGAGACACTACTGATTCAGAGACAGGATTATAGAAGGTTGTGTTGCTTTCTATGTTATACATTTTTATATGGCCTGGATGAACACATTTACTTTTATAATAAATCTTTTTAAATGAAGAATGATCTGGATAAGCAGCTCACCATGAAGAAGTGAGGGTGATTCAGTCGACTCAGCTGCTGAATGTTGTCGGTGGTCACTGAGTCAATCCTGGAGCACCAGGCCAGTGAGTAGAGCCAAGGCTCGTTGACAATGTATATGTTGATGTAGATATTAGCGGCTTTATAAGCCCTGCAAGAAAGCCACAAGCCACAGAGGATTTCAGCCCAGTTTGACTCACATCTAAAAGAATAGCCACCACCACATTTGTGAAAGGTTAGGTCTTAGTCACTAGAAGCAGCTGGTCCAAGGACAATGAGAAAAAGGACTGTCTAACTGCTGCTCCTGTGGCACCAGTGGTGTGCTGGTAAACTAGGTGCCCTAAGAAAGCAAGGAGAGAAAGAGAAAGAATAGGAGAACATCGACCACAGACAGGAAAGCCTTCTCCATGGCATTTACAAATCTGTAAGTATTCCAGTCATAACCAAGTTCAAGTAACTGCTGGGAAAAGCAATTTTCAAAGTATGTATAAATTGCAATTGAAACACAATTATCATTAATGATTACTTCACAGAAAACTAAACACGCAGGTATAAAATTTAGGAAACAAGTGTAGGATATCATTCTTTTAAAAAACCTCTTTTATTTGCAAGGAGAGAGAGAGAGAGAGAGAGAGAGAGAGAGAGAGAGAGAGAGAGAGAGAGAGAGAGAGAGAGAGATTGGGCACACCAGGGCCTCTAGCCACTGGCAAAGGAACTCCAGAAGCATGCACAACTTTGTGTTTCTGGCTTTATGTGGGTACTGGGGAATCAAACCCAGGTCTTAGGCTTTGCAAGCAAATGCCTTAATCACTAAACCATCTCTCCAGCCCTCTTCCTTCGGTTTTTCCAGTTAGGGTCTTGCTTTAACCCAGGCTGACCTGGAATTCACTATGTAGTCTCAGGGTAACCTCAACTCACAGTGATGTTGACTGCTATCCACAGAATGGGTCATCTTATCTATTTGATCATTAAAGTCATACTCTGCTGAGGTCACCCTTTGATGATTTACATAGGACACAAGTATCTTTATACCCTTTGCCCAGAGATCTATCCACATACCACTTCCTCACAGCTTTTCTAATTGTACTCCTTCCAAGTCCCAGATCACCCAGCCAAACCACTGGCTGCAGCCCATGAATCAGTATATAACCACACTTCTGGCCATTTTTTCATCCAAGCAAAATGCACAACCGTGTGTGCTGCCTGAAGTTCTGTTTATTGTGAATATTTCCATTCACCACTGTCCCTCAAGGTTGTCCCAGAAAGGGGCTGTAATGCTGTAGCTGTTCACTTCTGGGTGGCACCTGCATAGCATGCAGATCCATTTTTAAACCAGGCCTAGTCTCCTCCTCCTCAGCCATTTAATATAAGGCACACCTGTGATGCCATAGGTACATGCTTGGGGACAGAAGGAAAAGTAACAGAAGAAGAATTCATAGGTATCAGAGTAACTTCTTCGTGTAACTCACTTATGACTTCAAGACCTTCTTGGGCCCTATCACATTTATACCTCCTCCAATTGGTGATGGACTGCTACTATGCACATCCAACTTTATGGTCTGGTGGGTCAGATCAAATACAGCTTATGATGGGTAGCTCAGGGCACAGGGTAACTTGGCAGCTCATCATCAAGTGTTCAGTTTCCACTAAGGCCTAACAGTAGGCCAGGATCTGTTTCTCAGAGGGAAAACAGTAGTCTGCAGATGACCGCAGGGCTTTGCTACAAAATCCTGAGGGTTTTCCCTGTGAGTCATTTATGGAGGCCTCCAAAGTCTCCAAACAGCATCGCCATTTGCCACTGTCACCTCAAGAACCACTAGATCTGCTGGTAGAGCAGCCTGCACAGTAGCCTGTACTTATTAAAGAGCCTTCTGTTCTGAGCTTTCTGAGTCACTTGTAAATACACATGGGCCATAATAACACAGCTGGGTGAGGAAAATGCTGCCTCCAAAATCCAAGTGGGCTTACTAGGTATTGTGTTTCTTTCTTAATGGTAGAAGAGGCCAGATGCTACAACTTATCCTTCTTCTCCTTAAAAGAAATATCTCTGGACAGTGATACACTGCTGAACTCCTAGAAATTTTACTGAGCTAGAAGCCTTTGATTTTATTTCTATCCTCTGGTGTGTGTATACTGTACCAACAATCCAAGTGTCTGTTACTTCCTGCTCTCTTGGTCCAATAATGGGCCAACGTGATGCCTTGCAGAAGGGACAAGAGATCAAGATCCCTGTGAACTAATCTATGACACAAAGCTGGAGAGCTGGAGAACAAGGCAGTGTTCAGTCCACAAAGCTGGATATATGCTGGGTTCCAATGTCCTCCAGAGGAAAGCCAAATGGTACACACACATGAGCAAATAGCAAGGGGAGCCAGGCAAGAGAAACCCTCCTGGAGCTTTCTTACATACAGCTTCCCACTACAGAAGTACTTGCTTAGTTATCTCTCACTTGATTTCTAATGTAATCAAGCTGACAATAGAACTTAGTTGTCACATTTGGTAAATATTTGTTGAAAAAGGAAGGGAGGTAGAGGTAGGAAGGAGAAAGTAGAGGATTCAGAGAAGATAACCAAGCAAAGAAATCCTAAATGAGAAGGGAAAGTTAGGTAGTTTAGGTGTAATGTGTATTTTGTTAACATTAAGGTTATTTCAAGAGAAGGGTGGTCAACCACTTACCTCAATCCACTGTAGAACAACCTCTTGTAATCAACATTTATTATACTGATATTTTCGCTTGCAAGATGTTCAATGGATAATAAACGTCCCACATGCTGAAAACCAGGAGCCATGAACCGGACATAGTTCCTGTTAGAACCTGGCAACCAAAAAATCTATAAGGAGAAACAGATTGCCTTTCAGTGATTAACTATCCAAATATAAGCTGCCCCACAGAGAATAGATGACACTCCATTCCAGCATGATTCTAGCCCTTGGTGAAGTAGTTAACCTGGCTTAATACTATTTAATAAACTCTTAATACGGGGCCTTCACTAAGGCTCTTACCATTTGACACAAGGGCCCACTGTATACCAAAAAAAATATGGTTGGGGGTTAGGACTGTAATTCAGTAGTAGAGTGTTTGCCCAACATGTATGAGACCGTGGATTGGATTACTTATGCTACAAAAAAAATATTGGTAGATATGAACACCAAGAAAACAATCTCTCTTGCTTACTGATGCAAAAAGTCAACCTTGAGAGGCCATTATCCTCTGCTAGCAGAAATGCTATTATGACTCCTCTGTGGAAACAGTTCCATTTGCAAGAAGCTATATACTAGCTTCACTCATAGCACTCCCATATTCTGAGAATTCAAGAGACTTAAACTAATGACTGCCCAAATAAAGAGTTGCTTCTAAAAAATGACTAGCAAATCTCTACTGAAATAAGGACCAGATGTCTATCTATTAGTCATTAAAGCTTAGTTTGTCAAAGTTCTTTCTATAGATCTATATGGATGATGTTGCAGGCCACTTAACAGTTATTATACACATTATTCTGTAATGGGGTGCTGATATTTCATAAGGTTTGGAATGGCAAACATTTTCAATGTTTTCCCCACTGAGATAAATTTCACTGGGTCATTCTCAGATATTCTCCAATTCCAAAGGAAACCAGTGGTTGGAACCAGGGGTTGTCAGGCTGATATAATTATTCACAGGGAAACAAAATCACTTACAGATCCAAGAGAAGATCTACAAGGTAGGTCAAATTCAACCACTGTGCTCCTGGGACAAGCTACCCACTTCCCAACCTCTACCATGACTACCAGATAGACATACCAGATGTTGTTCAATTTTAGAGTCAAGGATGACTCTTACTACGCTGCGGATAAATGAGTTTCTGTAAGGATGCTTAGCTGGAGGACCATAAAGATCAAATAACACAAACTTGTTTTCCTTTTTAGCAAGTTGCAATACATCAGCCAGTTGTGGAATCCACTGCATGCTTGCTTTTTTTTTATCAGCCTCAGACAGAGGATCCATGTTGAGAAAAGGTTTACGCTAAAAAGAAATACATTAAAGAAAACAGTTTATCATCACAAGCACTTTCTAGCCCTGTATCCAGCTGTACATCCATACTAGGCCCTCTGAAGTATGAGTTCTGAGATAAGAATTGGTAAGGAGAGAAATAAAAATGTACTCTATTAATAATTCTAGTGTTTCAAGTGATTTCTTTTATATTGTAGTAGAGAGCTTCTTAGACTTGTGCTAAAAGTCCTGCATATTCTTATCTTGACTTTCCTTTCCAGCCCTTTCTTACATACCTCAAAGTAATGCATCCCTTTCCCATCCACTGTCTTCCTGTGTGGACTCTCACTGCCTACATTATGTTCTTAGTGCCTCCTGCCACTGCAAATGGACTCCAGATGCATGCACCACTTTGTGCATCTGGCTTTATGTGGGTACTGGGGAACTGAACTAGGGTTGTTAGGTTTTGTAGGCAAGCAACTTAACCACTGAGCCATCTCTCCAGACCTTTTAAAATAATTATTATACTTTATAAATGGAGCATTTTCTTCTTTTCTGATGTCATTACTGTGATAAATTGAAAAGACTAATTCAGTTACCATCAAGTGATTCCTGCTTTATTGCTACTTTTGTTTGAAAATCTCTTCCATAAGACACAAATCAGAATATTGGAAGGACAGACTCAGAATCTTGGTTAAAAGTAATGTGACACACAATCTTATCTATCAACAACACAAGGAATAAATACATGAAACTGATTTTTTAACTGTGAGCTGATATTGCCATCTCAAGCAGACACCAATTACTCTGTAATAGGGAGACTGAGTCAGGGTTTCCAAGGTCGTATTTTACACATGGGACATAAGACTTTGTGAAGAGATTGCTAACCCAAGATACAGTAACACATTAGCTATACCAGATGGAATAAACAGATAAGAGCAATCCAATTATGACCATTTACCTTGGGATTTTGTTGGTATTGGGTTTTTTTTTCACATACATGTGTAGTGTGTCTATAGTATGATGTGTATATGCACATGTGTGCATATACATATGCCCTGTGCACACACATGTACAGACCTCTCTTCCTCTATCACTCATCTGTATATTTCCTTTATATGAGGTTTCTCTTTGAACCTGGAACTGCCTTTTTTTAAAAATAAGCCCCTGCAATTCTCTGGTTTCCTCTCCACATAGGACTAGGGTTACAAGCATGTATGGCCACACCCAGATGTTTTTACATGGGTGCTGGGGAATTGAACTCATGGTAAATGAGGCCCTCTCAGGCCCTTCAGCTTGCTTGGAAAGCACCCTTATCCACTGGCCATCTTTCCAGCCGCTGTATTGGTTTAATGTTGTCCTTTCTGTTGGGTATATGGCAAAGACTTTTAAAAAATCCTTCTCTTAATCCTGTTATGATCCTTCAAAACATTCTTTGTATTTACTCTTGACTCAAGAATCCCTGAGAAATTAGGAACGGGTACTTAAACTCTACCACTACTGTTCATGATAATGTAGTTATCTGTATAGGTTCAATAAAAGTATGTTTCTTTTTATTTGTGTATCACTGATCAAATGATGTAATCAGGCCATATCTTTAAGATTATATTTAAGAATTTATCCATTCAATCAGGTATGACACTCATTGTCCCAGTTAAAGGTACATATGTTATTGATATTTAGAGCAAATGCTGAAAAACCTTCTGAGGCAAATTGTCTGGTGTCTGCTGTACATTGTGCCAGCATTGCATGTAGTAAGAAAGCTTGAAAGGTATATAAATTAAAAACTAGTGGAAATGAATTTATTTTGTAAATAATAACCATGAAAGATCTCTGACATGATATAAACTATTAAAAATGAAGCTTTATTGATTCCTGACCTCATCAATGGACCTTAATCTGATGCTTTAGAAGTTGTTTAACCCAACCTGACTCTAGACTCGCTGATTATGCAAGCAGGAACCTTTGGTGTGTTAGTTGACCCTTCTTACTGCACTTATATAAATTAATAAGTCAAGTAACATAAACCACAATGAGACCAGCCTCTAAATAATCAGTAAAAGTTACACTGACAATGAAAAACTGTTGCATTAAAAGCTTAGAAATAAGGCAAAAAGTTGATTACTTGGCATCATAATCTCCTAGCATTCTTAATCAAGTACTCTTAAGTCAATTCTTAAGGGACTATAACTTTGTTTGAATGTTTGAATTGTTCTTCAGTTTTTTTTGAAGGAGTAAAGTCTTGCTACATAGCCTAGGCTGGGTTTGAACAACTGGGTTGACAGTCTCAAAGTTTGAGGCTTTGTCATTTAGTATATAACTAAGCTTGTATCTAACTCTGCAGCCTAAGTCACCTTTTCATTTCCCTACTATGGTAACAGGATAGTTTCTCACAACTCTTTTGATTGGTTTTGTCATCCTGCTATTCTTTCACTAATGTGCTAAGTAAGATTTGTATCCAAGCTCACTATATGCATTGTACTTTCACGAGAGATATAAGAAAGCACCATGGAAGTGCTGTTTGGGTGGAGCATGAAAATCCAGCTAAGCTTCTGCATCTATTTTAATTTCATGTGTAAGTCACTGTATGAAGTCTTAGGTCACTTCAAGGAGTGTCCTTGAAGGGGCATGTAGAATGTAGGTCCCTTCCTCCTTCCCTATTTCACTTCCAGCTATAATGAGAATGTTTTTTCTCTGCCATGTGCTCCCCACCATGATGTGATGCTTTGCCATGGACCAAGGCAGAAGAACCAATAGATTATGGACTGAAATTTCCAAAACTGTGAGCCAAACAAAATTTTCTTCATTATGAATTACTTGGGTACTTGTCACAGTAATAGAAAACTGACTAACACCAAATTATTTTATTTTCACAAGTAACATTAAGAATAAATATACAAAGCTGGGTGTGGTGGCACATGCCTTTTAATCCTAGCACTGGGATGCAGAGGTAGGAGAATTGCTGTGAGTTTGAGGCCAGACTGGGACCACAGAGTGAGTTCCAGGTCAGCCTGGGCTACAGTGAGACCTACCTCAAAAACAAACAAACAAACAAACAAACAAATAAGAATAAATATACAAGTAAATAATGACCAATTTACAACCATCATTAATGAACAATCATCATCAAATGAAATTTACCAGAATAATCTTCACAACCAAATTATTCACTACTCAAACCTTTACATCTTTTAAATCACAGGCTGACATAATTTTGACCATCTTCTGATAACAAAGCATGAAAACAAAGAAAGTCCCACAATCAGACTTAAAGTCTCCCCCCAAAAATATATTTGAACTCCAGATTTCAGAATTTTCTTCAGTAGTAATAATACAACTAAGAAAACAACTCCTTATTAACAGTATAGCTAGCTACTACAAGCATACCACCTAACATGTGAAAATAAAGCCACTAATTCTTTGAAAATCCACCAAAATTTGATAATAACATATCAAACCTTACTACTGACAATGATTCTAAGTCATTCACAATAGGAAATGGCTGGGCTTTTGCTGGTGTTACTGCTCTTTTTTGATACTGGCACCCAAATCCAGAGTCTCACACATTCCAGACAAACACTCTCCTACTGAGCTGCATTCCCAGCATGAATGATTCTGAAGAAAAATTGAAAATCCAAGATAATATTTACTAAAGCATTAAATATTACATTGCAGAGTTCCCATATGGCATTAAACTGTGACCACTGATGTAAAAAATGACTATGGTTGTCTTTTAATAATAAGGACCACTAAATTCCAATTAAAAACATCAAGGAAAATCACCTATTAATTACAGTTACTAGTTACTCATTCATCAACCTTACAGTTCCATCAGACATTTCAGAGTTTGATGAAATTTCAGCTCAATTTTAGAACCAAGTTTAATTCTGCAAATTCAATTAATACATTTAGAGCCATGAAATATGCATCAGATACGTGCACAACACACAGTGCTCAGTGCTAAAGCATTAACCATGACTTTTAACTAGCAAACCCAATGTACACTTGCTAATAGAACATTTGTACTTTATACGTGCACATGTGTTTATGAATGGTGAGACTCACTACACATACACAGAAACCTGTCATATCAATGATTTCCTTATTTCCACATGAAAACAGCATGCATCAGCTATACATTCTGAGGGGACAAGGACTCTGAGGAGATAAGCTTACTTCAAATCTCCTTTAGTTAACAGGAAGAATCTGAAGTGGATGCTCTAAAGACAAACCCATCTTTACATAAATCTTTACTTTTCACTACTTTTATAGGAATCATGTTCAAGTAGCTCTCAGGGATGAATATTTTGCTGTCTATCCTAGTAAGACATGTGTTTTCAAGTTCAAAGTCTCAGATGAGTATATCTGACTGGGTAGAATCTATATCTCCTGGGTTTTCTCTTAGCCATAAGCTAAGCTAGAAAATCTAGATTGTTGTATTTTCTCTATTCTGAACAAGTAGACTTGACATTTAATCAAATGTTTTACCCACTTGAAAATCTTCATAGGATGATTGTGAGCACTCAACATGTTATAGAAGCATTCCCCTCTGTACGTTTTGTTTTCGGATTCTTCTCAACTACTCCCCACACTTACCTTCTTTCTCTAGTCTTCCCTCCACCTTTCTCATATATACACAAACACACACTTACTCTACTCTAGTGTTTCTCTAAAGTACATGACTCCCCTTACTAATGAGCTTCCCTTCCCACAAATGGTACAGCTTTGTGAAATATGAATTATTCAACTTCCTCAAGAAATAACTCTTGCCTCAAAATTATATTGTTTACAATATATGCTTTATATTTTACTATATAATTAGCTCATTTCTTTCCAGAATATTCCATCCTCTAGACTAAGTTTGAAATTGTTATGTGATTCTGAAGCAAACTGAGATTAACTCTAGTTTGGCACTTATCACAATGTATTATTATCTTTTCTTATACTTGTCTCTGAACTCCATAAGGACTATAGGGATGTTTATTCATTATGCACCTAGTACTCATAGGCACAAAACACATATTTGTTGAATACCAAGAAGAAATCAAGAATGTGCTGGAGAGATGGATCAGCAGTTAAAGGCATTTGCTTGCAAAGCCTGATGACCTGGATTTGAGTCCCCAGTACCACATAAAACCTGATACACAAAGTCGTGTGTGAATCTGGAGTTTCTTTACAGTGGCAGGAGGCTCTGGTATACCCATATTCTCTCTCTCTCTCTCTCTCTCTCTCTCTCTCTCTCTCTCTCTCTCTCTCTCTCAAATAAATGAATTTTTTAAAAAATAAAGAATCAATGTTTCTTAGTCTACCTCATCCACAAGACTGTGATGCTCAAAATAAGTAGAAAAATGGTAGGCACACTGTCAAAGTTTATGAAATGCTTGGGTAAAATGAATTATGACTAGAATAAGTTTCTAAGTTTTTCTTCAGACTTTCTGAATGCTGAAACAACAATAAGACCCACTGCATTACCTGAAAAGCCCTCCTGACAATACAATAGTCCTCCTCCTTATTAAACCGGGTTGAAACTCTGTGCATACTTTATCTCCAGGAGAAGCACATGAACTTGAACAGAGGGGGTTCAGTGCAAGTTTGCATCTTACCTCTAAAAACCATTTGCCGGCATTCAGAGTTGACAGAAAAGGCCATTTGAACAAGGAAGTGTGGTTGTAGGTGGCAGTTGGTAAGACCTCCCTGATATTGGTTGTTCTACTCAGGTCATAGTCATGCATGATGAAAGGCACATTATCATAACTGCAGGCAGAGGCAAAAAGAGAGGGAGAGGCAGAGAGGCTGAATCTAGTCAATTTGGCAGACAGAATCCCTCAAAGTCCTTCAAGGTCACATGTCTTCCCATATTCCCTCTCCTCTCAGCAAAGAACTAAATAGGGTCATTTGTACTGATATCAACCCTTTTGCCCCAGGGATAAAGCTGTCATATATGCACTCATACTCATGATGATGAAAGAGCAGCTTCCTGATTTGGAAGTCTCCTGTCATCAGCAAAGCAGAAGGTACAGTAATGGCCGAAAATAGGTGAATGGGAATGAGCATGAGGCAGAGTCCCTAAGACCATACAGAATGGGCTTCCACCCAATCTTATACTTTTCTGACCCTCTGCCCTGAAAGGCACCTGCTCTGAGTATTTCTGATGGAGACCCTCTACCTCATACAGTGCCATTAGACAGATTCTTGGGTCTGCTGGGTATTTGCTTTGGAGAATCTGATTTTGTAACTCTTTCCCACTAAAATGCCTACAAGGAGAATGTTTCTAACAGCCACAAAGAATAAGGGCTTGTATTTACTCTCTTGCCGTAAACTAGAAGTTTGGAAGAAAGGGACTGTGTGCAGTCAAGGGACAAATGGAGTGCGGTATTATGAAAACAGGAGCTAAGTAAGCTGTACTATGATCTAGGCTTTCTTCTTGCCAGTAAATACTACACTGTGACACAAGAAAAGAACCCAATGGAGACCCAGCTATCTTGCTGAAATGGAGAAAGATCACAGGAGGGAGACCGAGAAAATGACCATGTGTGGGCTAGAGTCCCTCAGAAGACGGAGTGTGCAAAGACAAACCCAAGCAGTTCCTCAGCAATACGCCCAGAGATCTCTACACTTCAAAGTCTTAGGAAGCTTGGCAAGAACACTTCCAAAAACAATTATCAAAAAATTAAGACAAATTAAAGAGCTCACACGATGTATGAACCAATCAAGTTCCATCGAGCAAGGGGAGAGAGACCTCAGTAATTACATAGGCATTCTTTAGAGACTCCAGAATACCATACTTTAGAAATGAGACAATTTAAAATGATTTACAGCCATAGGAGCCCCAAAACAGTCCTGAAAAGGACCAGACTAACTTAGAAGTAACCCAATTACCTGCTAGAAAAAGCCCAACATCCTTTGCAGGAAAACAACAAAATATATCCTGTAATTCCCAGAATGCAACCAAATCTTACTGGAGATGAAAAGATGCAGGAATATGTGCATATATGCCAGGAGATTACACAACAGAGACAAATTAAAAAGTGAAACATGGGCTGGAGAGATGAGCAGTGTTTCTCTACTGGCCCAAGTTTGATTACCCAGGACCTACATAAAAGCAGATGCACAAAGTGGTGCATGCACCTCAAGTTTACTTGTAGTGGCAAGAGGCCCTGGTATGCCCAGTCTTTCCCTTTCTTAAATAAAAATACCTTTTTTAAAAAGTGAGAGATAACTTATAGTGACAGCCAATCAGTCAACACAGGACAAGCCAATGAGACGGACACCAATGATTTTTGACACAACCTAAAGCAGAAGTACAGAGACCCCTGAGATCTCAACAATAAAACAGCCTTAATACTCACCCACCACGACTCAGGGAACTGAGCAGAAGAGGGGGC
>PVHP010000789.1:11957-127784 GCA_004024765.1 Zapus hudsonius | reverse complement strand
AGAGAGAGAGAGAGAGAGAGAGAGAGAGAGAGAGAGAGAGAGAGAGAGAGAGAACACACCAGGGCCACCACCTTGTGGGTCTGGCTTATGTGGTCCTGGGGAATTGAACCTGGGGCCTTAGGCACTGGAGGCAAGTGCCTTAACCGTTGAGCCATCTCTCCAGCCCTGCTGTCATCTTTTTTAAAAAGCATTTCCACGTTCATAATCTCTTCCCACCACTCTTTCCCCATCCACCGAATCTCTTCATTCCAAATAGCCCCTCTTTCAAGGTCATCATTTTTCCTCCTCTTATGCAGGTCTTGCCTAGGTAGTGGCAGCTTCTGTGAGGTCATGAATATTAAGGCCACTTGTGTCTGGAAGAAGCATTATAAGCACTCCTCCCCTTCTTTTGGCTCTTTCAATCCACCACTTCTTCCGCCATGGTCCCTGAGCCTTGGAGGGTATGACAGAGTGTCCTTTAGTGCTGAACACTCCTCTGACAATTCTTAGCACTGTGGTGAGTTTTGAGTCGCCCCAGTGAACAGAGCCGTCTGAAAAGAGAAGTTTCTCTAACTAGAAGTGAGAAGAGCATTAACAGACAGGCATTTGGTGGACATAGTGCATCCATTTACCCAGACAATAGTAGTAGTATTCCTCTAAGGCTTATCACCTCCCCAGCCATAATGTTGTGCCCAGAAGCCATAGATTATTAGAAAAATTTCAGTACCAGGCATGGGATACCTTCCAGCAAGTTGTTAACCAGGGAGGTCCCTGATGCCCCCAAAACATTACAGGCTATTGTCTAGGCTCCTGATTGCCCAACAGAACTAGATGGTAAGGCCCTATTGCTGAAGACTTCACATGCTTGGGCTGCAGGTCACTGAGAAATCAAGCTGGAGCTGAGCTGGAAGCTTCCTTCCTGTTGACCAGCTGTCAGGATGCTGGAAAGGTCTATGTAGGGGAGAAAAGCCAACAGTGGTGTCAACCAGCATTGGACCCTGCAAGCCTTTTGGGTGGGCAGCTAGACCAAACGTGCCAACTGGTACAATGATGGCATGTTGTTAGGGGGTGTTATAGTCAGCTCGCGCTGCTGGATAACTCTCCAAACCAGGCAGTTTATGGGAGGAAGAAGGGATTTGTCGAAGCTTATAGATCCATGCAGAGAGAGAAAAACCACCACCAGCAGCTCCCAAACCAAGCACACTCAGACCACCAAACCGCAGGAACTCCAGCAGCACAGACCGCTCTCTGCATATGTGTATCTTATATCTGGAATTCTAGATCCTCCCCAGAAACACCTTAGGGATGGATCCTAGGATCGACCCACAGTGACACCTTTTCAAGTTATAAGCTTTGACAAAGCTCCTGAATCTATTGGGGGACATCCATTCAAACTACCACAGGGAGAAATTGAGTGTTCTCTGGACTTGAGGTCTGTCTGGAACCAGGAACCTAATGAAAAGCGTGCTGTTATCTTTCTGGAAGAGTCCACAGCAATCACGTTACACCATGGGTTTCCTAATATCTTTTCTTTTCCTTCTTATTTGTTATTATTATTTTGCAATTAGTACTGGGGTTGAAGCCAGGGCCTCACCCATGCTGGGCACTCACCCTACCATGGCTTATGCTTACAGCACCCTGCTGAGCCATCTCTCCAGCCCAAGACTCTTTTACCAAGTGTATAAAGCTATAGTTTTCCTGTAGACAGATAGGTCAGGCACATGTACCTGACACACTGTGATGAAGGCTTGCTTTCAACTACCATTTCCAGTGTAGAGACTGAGGACTGCTCACTAAGGACTTGAGTTCAGTCTCTGGATCTTGGGTATCCACTGTGCTACTGAGGTTTTCCTGAAAGACTGGGCCCCAATGGTCTGGGTTTCTGGAATGGTTCAGCTCCACATGGCCACCAAGTCTTGCTCGTGGTGGGAGGTTATACTGCTTTTATGGACACATGAATCATGATAGTAGAACATGCATCCTGGACACATGTTCTCCGGGTACATTCTTGCTTGACTGTCTTACAAGTTCAGCTCCTTTTGGGTGGATACAGGCTGACAGTGGCCCGAGGACAGCCATTGCAGTCCACGATTGATGGCCCCATGCCCTCTGTCTGCTTTACACCCAGACTCTGGAGTGAGCAAAAGCATCCACGAGAAGCCTTTGTCAAGGCTCAGGTCCTTCCCAGTCTCACCAGAGCAGAGTGGGTGTCTGAGCCAGGCAGGTCTAAGCCATGCCTAGACATGTGTGGGAGCTCAGGTGTCTGCTGGGAGGGAGAAGGAAGGTGCAGCCACCCACACCCCTCTCCACAGACATATAACACACCACCAGCCTCGTTCCCTCCCTTCCTTTCATCAGGGTGACAGGTGTCAGCTCTCATCAGTGGCCCATGTGCCCCTAGGTCCCAGGGAGGGCTGTGCCATTCTGCTCTTTGCTGGTGGATTCATTTTTTGTGTTCTCCTGTCCTCTGCTCTGGCGAGTCTGTTTCCCCTTTGATAAGGACCTCGATCATAATAGATCAAGTCGTTTACCTTGGTCATCTTGACCCTATTTATAAGCAAGGTCCGTTCAAATTCTGAGATGAGGACCTGAATATGTTTGGGGAACTCTGCATGTGCCGAGTTGTAATCCATGCTTTTCTCTTTCTTGTGACCCCTAACTTAGCTCTGTTTGGCTCTGGGTCTTTTCAGGTGGCTCCATGTTCACTGCACAGGGCTCTGAGTTTCTCACTGCACATCTCATTTGGTTTCTTCCTGGAACCCTGGTCCCCAACCCTCAGTGGCTCATCCCACAGCCTGGGTCCCTTTGTCACAGGAATCCCAGAGGCTTTCCTGGTCATGCAGGGCAGATTTCCTTTTGAACCGTTTTCCAGTCGGTTCCCCTGGCCTGGCTGCACTCCCATGAGGGCATGGAGCGCTACGCTACAGCCACTAGAGGGCACCAGCCACACTTGGCTCCAGCAAGACATCCTGTAGGACTGGGCATGACAGGGAGGTCAGGGTCGTCAGAGGCAGGGCATGGGTTGTCTGTGAAGATGACTGGAGGGAACCAGGTACAGAGCAAAGGCTTGAACCTCCATGTGACACAGAAGAGAAGGCCTGGCATGCCGGTGGTCCGTGGCGGTCCTGTCCCCATCTCCCTGCCAAGGGAACAGATGGCAGCTTAATTGATAAGGTCCAATGCAAGATCCCAGAACTTTACTTAATCATGGAAATCTCTCTTGGAGTCCTGCACAGGCCAGAGGCACCGTGAATGTGGAGGGAGCCTTGACCAAGATGTGGGCCTTTTTGCCACTGTTGCAGCTCCGAGCTTTCTGTACAAGCCACCCAATTTGCCCTGCTCCCGAAGGTCCCTGGGTCCTGACAGTACCAGAATGTTGACTGACTCCTCCACCTCCCTTCTTCCTGCGGAAATGAGGGATGGGGGAGAGGTCATCAGGGCCAGGAGCCTGAGGAGGGCGGTGTCCTGGCCTGGCTCCCAGCCTCTATTTGTTTACTAAACACAGATTGTTGCTAGGGAATGTTCCAGCCAGCTGTGGTTCTCACTGGCTCCCAGATGGAAACTTCCAGAGGGAGTTGGAGGGAGGCCTCCATGGAGGGAGGCCTCACCCTGTTTCTTTCACCTTTTGCTATCCACAGAGACTGGGCTCACGTGAAGGAAGAGGCAAAGACCAGGATGTTTCTATTCTGGGCTCCCCCTTTGGGAGTGTCACCCCAGAATGGAACAGGGGAGTGGCCAACTAGGTCATTTGGGGCAAAATATAGTAAGTCACCCACATAGTTCCTAGGGGTGACAGGGTTGTCCATGTGCAGCACTAAATTTGCTAGCTAAAATGTCACTGGTCAAACATTGCACGGGAGGACATGCCGAAAGCTGTACCTACCTACCTAGCTACCCCTTGTCTCTCATGAGGGAGCTTCATGTCCCAGAGGAGGGTCCAGCTACAGGTGGTTATACCTGTGATTTCATGGTCCCCATGGGAGCAGAACCCTATTGTTCCTGGTAGATGCTTTCAGGGTGGCCTCCTGGTCACCCACATGTAGGTTTGGAGGCTGACTGTCCTGTAGAGTCTGACTGGCAGGGACAGGCTCAGGAGAACCTGTGTTTGAGGCACCCTGAGTGCCTCCATTTTGTAGCCTCCCTAGGATGGCTTGTGTCCCAGGAGTTCCCAGCAGTGGGCCTGTTTGTGAGGAGAGTCGATACTGGTAACTTGGCAAAAATATGAGGATGTCACAGGCTCTGGTGGCAAAGGGCTTGGACCGCCTTCTCCCGTTTCAGCTGTACCTTAAGTGCCCCTTGCCCACCAGTTTCCAGTTACAGAAAGGCTTCTCCAGTGCCACAGGGGTAGGGGCTGCACCTGGATTCCTCTGCCCTCGGCCCAGCCCTTAGCCTCCAATGTTCTAGGTTCTAGATACGGCACAAACAGGTAATGCATCCGCCCACAGCTCAGCCTCAGGCAATGAGGCCAGTTGCTAGGAAACGCTCTTGGTCATGGCAACATCACCACGACCCTGTCTCACTGGCCCACACCACAGCCACAGTCTTCTGTGCACAGAGCAGAGAGTGCTGTCTCTGCCCCAGCACGGTGGGGTCAGAAGAAGGGCCTTGGGCTCCTGTCATGCCTTCTTGACATGGCAGTGTGTCCCCTGGAGAGTGGCTGGCATTCTTCCATGTCTGCACACTGTCCAGCCTCTCATGCCTCACTCCTGTTCAGCTCGCCTTTCTCACAGCCCTGTGCCCATGCCCAGTACCCAAAGCCCTGGCCAGCTTGTCCCGGAAGACACACTGAACAAGACAGGACCTGCACCCAGGTTAGGGTAGGAATCAGCTTGTCCTGCATCACTGAGCTCTTTGGGTATCCTCATCAGAGTCCTCTACCCTCTCTGCACAAAGCTCAGCCCCCAAAGGTGGCTCTGTGACAGGTCAGGAATAGGGGCTTTTTTTGGGATCAACCATTCTCTTCTCAGCCTTTCTGTCAAAATCACTCTGAAGCCTCTCACATGTATCTGCAGCCTTTGTCTCGCTTGAACACAGGACAGCCTGTCTTTGGCACAAGCTTAGGCCCTATTGTGGAGGATCCTATTGGCTTCCTCTGGATGGCCTACCAAGTCCAAACAGCTAGGGAGGGGGGAGGGAGCCTGTAGGCTCTGCATCACTTTCTATTTGTTTTCCTGGGGCCAGGGGCAAAGATGGAGAGAACCTGAGGGCCTGAGCTTCCCTGTGGTCCTGCAGGAACATGTCACCAGGGAACAAAGACCCTCTTTTCCATGGCCACATAGGCCCAGCTGGACAGAGCCCAGGGGCACCTGCAAGTCTGAGGGTCCCTGAAGGTGGAGCCCCAACTCAGGCTAAGGTTGGGGGTACCCTACATGGTTGCCAGACCACCTTTCCTCTGTGCTGTGGTCCTCAGAGACCCCACAGGTCCTACCAGGCCCAATGTGGGTCCACATGCCTTTGCCTGAGGCCTCTCCCACCTAGAAAACACCCACCACCAGGTAGACAGGTGAGGGGCTCTGAGGCCATTATTTCCAGGTGTAAAGTGATTTTTAAAAAAAATATATATTTATTGTCCATATGAGTTACATTATTTAGTGGGCAAATAATGAGTTGTTATCCCCAATTCCCCAATTTCCCCCCTCCCCATCCCCGATCAGTTGGATATCCTCCTCTGTGGGCTGTCTGTATTAGTCCTTGTGGCAGGGGATCTTGGATAGCCTAGTACTCAGCCCGGTCTTCCTGGCCCAAGTGTGTTGTTACTGAAGGGTGCCATGCCTCTGGGACAGTCTCCCCCACCATGGCTCTCACAATCTTTCCGCCCCCTCTTCCGCTCAGTTCCCTGAGTCATGGTGAGTATTAAGGCTGCTTTAATGTTGTGAGCTTATGGGTCTTTGTGTCGAAAATCCTTGGTTTAAGTGATTTTTTTTAACCACAGGGCTACCCTTGTCACGTAAAGAATTTCAGGGGCATGGGCACGGACATGCTGTGTTCAGTGGTTCAGTGTCTCCTTGGGATCTGCCCCCATCCCGGGGTGGGGGCGCAGCTGCAGACAGAGATGACTAAGGCCCCAAGGGTCTGTCCTTGGTCTCTTGCTGCCATCTGTCTTACCTGGGAGAGACCTTGCAGCACGTAAGCAGGCTCAGGGCCGTGCGTTCCTTAACACCCCAGGCATTGGGTGGTCTGTTCGTATTCCACATCATCGTTCACTTGTTGGCCATGTCCATCGATCCAGCTGATGACAATGTCCGACTCGGAAAGAACTACGTGGAGCCTGTACCGATCTTGGACAGATCCAAACACGCCCATGTCATCCAGGACCAGTACTGCCACCTGTGTGAAGTCCCGGTGTGAGTTCCTGTGCTGAGATCCCGGGGTGGGGAGGGGGCTTGAGTGAGATCCCCTTGGCCCCATGCAGTGGCCCAGCTGAGCCTTCTGGGTAGCACACCATGGCTGACGTATTTATGTCCTCACAGCTACCCCCGCCTTCCGCAGCCCTTCTTTGGGGTGAAGGGCGGCAGCATGAAGCTGGCTGTGTTACTTCCAGGGGCTCTTGTGCAGGCAGGCTCCGTGAGTGTGCCTCCCTTGGGGTTCCCTAGGTAATCTCATGGCCCCAACCTGGGAGTAGGGAAAGAGATTTCAGCCAATGCCTGGTGGAGTCCTGTGGGCACAGGATGAACCCCCCAACCTGGCCGGGCTTTCCAGGCTCTGCCCGGCACCCAAGAATAACTACAGGAAGGCCAGGTTGCACCTTCAGGGAGTGTCACCATGGGACATAGTTTCCGCTCCCTTGAAAGGCTGGTTTTGTCATCCCTCCAGGTCCCTAGTGCCTTATGTGTCCCCAGGTGGAGGCCTCGGCACCCCATTCCCTGTCAAGACACCCTGTTTCTGTGGCACACCTAGAGTCAGCCGGCCATTCCTTCTGATTTTCCTCCCAGGAGCAAAGGCGCCAAACACTGCATCTCCTGCAACAAGTGCATCTCTGGCTTTGACCACCATTGCAAGTGGCTGAACAACTGCGTGGGCAGGAGGAACTATGTGTGAGGAGCCATGGGTCAAGGCTGTGGGCTGGACCTCACGGGTGACAGGTGACAGGGTAGAGAGGCCACACACCCCTGCTTCCAGAGCTCAGCGCCCATGTCCTACTGGTTCTGACGTGTGGTTGGTGGAACTGTCTCTGGATCTTTTGTGGGTCAAGTTCACACTCACAAAACCCATTGCCAGAGACCCCATCATGGATGTCAGGGCACAGGCTAGCTGAGCCTCCTGAACTTGCTATCTTGGGTTTATCCACCTTCTAAATGCAAACCCAAGAACAGTGACCTGACCCTGGATCACAGGAGTGCCTAGGCCACCTCAAGGCACTGCTCCTGGACATGGGTGCAGAAACCAATGTCAGAGCCCAGGTTGCCCATCAGGCTGTCCTGAAGCTGCACAGGAAGAATGCAGTAGCTTCTTCGTGGCCTATGGGTGATTTGTTACCAGGGTGCTGGCAGGGACTGGATCATCTGGGAGTTCCTGGCCCACTGCCCCCCCCCAAATGCCTCCTGCTGGTTGGCCAGGGGTATGATTGTGGCTCCTCAGCCTGCCAAGTGCCTTCCAGGGAGGCACATTGGGACAGTGAGGGTGCAGCTCCCCCAAGAGCGAGTGGGCAGCTTCTCTGTGGCATTGAGACCTGGCCTTTGTGTGGGCAAGGTGGGGTCGGATGACAGCAGAGGGTGACAGGTGCTGCCTATTCTCACCAGGAAGCCCTGAGCCCCAGCATCTGTACCACATCCCTTCTGTCACCCCATTCTCCAGGGGCTGAGAGGTTGAGAGTGAACAGAAGGGAGAGCTCCAAAGACAGGAAGTCACCCAGGTCCTGGGGAGGCCAGCACAGTGTGTGGGAAGGTCGTGAAGGAATAGAAGGCCACAATGCCTGAAAGAGCCACGACCGGGCTCTTCCCGGCTCTGCTGTTTTGCAGACCTGCCGCTCTCTCTGTCCAAGACAGCAGAATGGAAATCAACGAGGCTCAGGTGGGAGGTTGTGGGGACTGTGGTAGGTGAGCATGTTACCAGCATCCATCTACAGTGCCTGAAACAAGCGGGCAAATGTACACCGAGAAGGAAGGGCCAAGAAAATGCCCATGGTGCCCACACCACACCTCTGAGAGCCGCATGGCCCCCTAGCTGAGTGTTGGCGCGTCCTGGCCTCAAGTGTGAACATCTCTAAGTGTGTCCCCACGCCTGTCCTGCAGGTTCTTCTTCTTCACCGTGGCCTCAGCCGTGGCTGGCCTGCTCTGTGTGATGGTCATCTTGCTGTACATCATCATCCAGCACTTCATTGACCACAGCCAGCTCCGCACAGACCCCCGGTATAAAGGTACCTGCTTCTGCTCAAGAACCGCTTCTGTCTGGCATCATGTGCCAAGTGTTAAGTCTCCCAGTGTCTGTGTCCCTCACCCTGTAGATAGTCTGATCCCTCAGAAACACTGGACCCTGTGAGCATCATGGGGTGGAACAGTCAGAGGCTTGTCTTTCAGGAGATAGCAGCCTGTAGGGGAAAAACCAGTGTAGACCACTTATACAGAGCTCCAGGCTCTGAGGGACAGCTCAGTGATGAGCTCAGGAGGCCAGGCTATGGGTACAGACATCTGATTAAGCAAGAAGGAGAGAGGGGGTAAGCTAAACATGGCCTCCAAGATGTACCCACCCACAACCCAGACCTGAAATGGTGCCTTACTTGGAACAAGGGTCTTTGAGGATGTGGTTAAGGGATCCTGAGATGAGGAGCCCATCACGGATCACCTAGGTGCCCAAATCCAATGACAGGCACCCCTGGGAGAGACAAGGAGATGGCGACACACAGAGTCCACATGGAGGCAGAGGCCCAAGAGGACCTGGAGCCCCAGAACTGAAAGAGGCAGGAAGGACCCTACCCTGGAGCCTCAGAGGTGCAGCTATGCCCACTCCATAATCTCCTGGTGCAGCAGGAAGATGGGTGTCTTTTCCAAAGGCCATTGGCTTATAGCCATTTGTCATAACAGCCCCAGAACACGGACCTAGGGGACTGAAGTAGGAAGCTCCTTTGATGGTCATCTTGAGCCCAGGGGAAGGCTGTATCCACCGAAGCCCTAGGACAGTGACACTTCTCCTCAGTCTAGAATATCTCGAGAGCTGCATGGCAGAATGTTCTTTTTTTAAAAAAAATTAATTTACATATTAGAGAGAGAGAGAGAGAGAGAGAGAGAGAGAGAGAGAGAGAGAGAGAGAGAGAGAGAGAATGGGTACACCAGGGCCTCCAGGCACTGCAAACAAACTCCAGACACATGCGTTACCTTGTGCATCTGACTTTATGTGGGTACTGGGGAATCAAACTCGGGTCCTCTGCTTTGCAGGCAAGCACCTTAACCACTAAGCCATCTCTCCATCCCCAGAATGTTCTTCTTTTATTAATTAATTAATTAATTTTTAATTGTCCATATTGAGTTACATTATTTAATGGGCAGACAATAAGTTATTATCCCCTGTTCCCCAGTGCCCCTCTTCCCCATCCCTGATCAGCTGGATATCCTCCTCCATGGGCAGTCTGGATCAGTCCTTGGGGCAGGGGACCATGGATAGCCTAGGAGTCAGCCTGGTTTCGCAGGCGCTAGTGTGTTGTTACTGAGAGGGACCATGACTTTGGATATTCTCCCCCACTAAGGCTCTCACAATCTTTCAGCCCCCTCTTCTGCTCAGTTCCCTGAGTCGTGGTGGGTGAGTATTAAGGCTGTTTTATTGTTGAGATCTTAGGGGTCTCTGTACTTCTGGATTAGGTTTTGTCGCAGAATGTTCTTTTAAGAAAGAGTGCTGTGGGGCTTGAGAGATGGCTAAGTGGTTAAAGGCACTTGCTCACAAGCCTGCCTGCCCCAGTTCACTTCCTCAGCTGAGTACAAAATAATCCCAACCTGCCCTGGCAACGGAGATGGAGAGTCTGGAAAGTTGAAGTCTAATAGACAGTTGCACACACAGTGGCAAAAACGAGGTAGAAAAGCCGTCTCAAACTAGGGAGAAAGAGAGAAGAAACACTCCAAGGTTCTACTCAGACCTCCATGTATTCACCATTGTGTGTGTTCACGCTCTCATGCATATTTCATACACATTCACACAGACATACATATACGCACAAGAAAAAAGAAAGAACTTCCTGGCACGGTGGTATCCTCCTTTAATCCCAGCACTTGGGAAGCCAAGGTAGGCGGATCCCTGTGAGTTTGAGGCCAGCCCAAGACTATATTGTGAATTCCAGGTTAGCCTGGGCTAGAGTGAGACCTTACCTTAAAAAATAAAAAGAAGAAAAAAAGGAAAAAGAACTTTGTGGGCTCCTTATGGAAGGTCATAGTAGCCCCCACATCTTGTATAACTCACTCAGTGCTTTTCAGTGCTTCCGAGAACTTTCTGGAAGCCACTACCATGTCTTCTTCTTGGGTAACATCTTCCTAAACAATCAGTATGCTGTCTGAGCCTCTGCCTTCAGTGAGATGGGAGGAGAGTGAGAGGAAAGGAAGGAGGGGCCAAGCCTAGGCTGAGCCTGCTGGCCATGACCTTAGATATAGTGGGGGAAGCCAGGCATGTCCCTCCTGGGAGCACGCTGGCTCCACATGAGCTCCCTGAGTATGGATGGATGTTCACCATCCCCGAGGACACTGAAAGTCTTAGTGCCCTGAGCTCAGCCACTCATGGGCTGGGCTCATCATGCTGCCATTGGCCAAGGAGCACATGGCTCAGCCCAGCCCTAAAGGTGGTGTGTGGCATTCCCTTTTATGGCTGGCATATACAGGTGCCCATCCCAGAAAAAGCCAAGCACCATTCTAGATCGTACTGTGGGCTAAGATGCTTGGACTAGAGCCCAGTCATCTACTGCTCTGCCACACAACACCTCTGGAACCCCTGACCCCTGTTATGGTTTTGAAGGCCATGGTGAGCCCTGACCAAGAGCTATCCCAAAAGGACTTGGTCTTTTCGGTCTCTGTGGTGGCTGAGGCTGTGGGGAAGAGCAGGAGAAGGACTCGCTCTGTGAACCATTATTCAGGCACTTCTCTCAGCCTCAGCTAGGATCCATGAAGTGCAGATCACAATGCCAGCTACAGCCTGTGAGGGCCATAGGACACACCGGGCAAGGGGCTGTCCTCAGCCACCCCAACAAGCTCTGTCCCTCTGCTCACCTGACCACAAGTGCTACCACGTGGATAGGCGCTGGATGGACATGCCTCTTTCTGTCTCCACAGAAGTCAAGTCTCAGAACACATGGCTGCTCTTCCTCCCCCTGTGGCCTGTGGAGGCGAAGACCCCGGTGGTCCTTTTCATTGTGGTGCTGATCCTGCTGCTGTCCCTTGTCAGCCTCTTGATGCTCGGCCACCTGTTCCTCTTCCACATGTACCTGAGTATGTGTCCCCACCCCCAAACCCAAGCCCTGTCCCTTGCGTTCACTTGGCCTGAGGCAGGCAGTGTCTGGGGTAGCCTTGCCTAAATTATCTCATAGAAAAAAGGAAAAAGCACATTAAGGAGAAGGTCCATGAAGAACTCAGCTCATGGTCTAAGGCCTGCAGAAAACACAGAAGACATTCATATTCAGGGAAGAGGAAACAGGATATTAGACAAGAGCAGGGTATTATGAAAAAGAAGCATGTGGATTGGTCAGAGTCTGGAAGGATTAGATTTTGAAAGTCATGAAGTCGAGATTGTAACAATGAAAAGTTTTAAGCTTGATGGACAAATATCCCTCACCCAGAGCTGAAGGGTTGTGTTGAGTAGGGGAAGGGGATCGCTTTCTTGAGAAAGTCTTTCTGTGAGAGTTTGAGCCCTTTCCTCCTCTGGGCACATTGCTTCTGTGGGGGTTGAGGGTGTTGGCCATGAGGCCTCCTTGCTCTCTGACAGTGGCAGGCCTGGGCCACACTCTCAGTGGGTGCCACAGAAGAAGACAGTGGGGCCACTCCTGTAGATACCGTTCCTTGCAGCTTTATCCCCACACCGAGGTGGCAGAGTGGAACCTACCTGTGGGTACAGTGATGGTGCTGGCAGAGCTGACCAAGTCCCTCGGAAAGGCCCCACTCATGACCACAGGCTCCCACAGTCAGGGTTACCACATTATACTCATTGTTGTTCTTTTGAGGTAGGGTCTCGCTCTAGCCCAGGCTGACCTGCAATTCACTATGTAGTCTCAGGGTGGCCTCGAACTCACAGTCCGCCTCCTGCCTTCACCTCCAGAGTGCTGGGATTAAAGGAACACACACCGCCACCATGACCATCTAAACGTTGTGATTACTGTTGTCTTGCTTGAGGCTTAGATTTTCTTTATTTTTGAATGAAAGTACAGTGAAGACCACTGGATTTAATCTTGTGGATGCATTTCTGAGTTATATTTTCAGATATTAGTTAGGAACGACCTGATCCATTCCTTACACAGGCGCTTAGATGTATATGGAATAGAATAGAATGAAATCTTAGACCCAAGGAAGTTGTGGCCATCTTTCTCACAGAATGCCAGGGGCTGCCTCATCAGTAACGAGACCTGAAGACTTCGCATTCCCTGCTACTAAACCCTTGGAGAATGAGCCATCTTTTGGGTGACCTTTATAGCTCTTTGCTACTTTTATTAAAATTAGGAATTTGAAAACAAACTGTTACTCTCTAGGTTTAACTAGAAATTTCTCTCATGTTTAAATAGTTTCAGATTTATCAATTGCTCTATTGTTCCTGGACCCTGACCCCTCCCAATCTGGAACTTACCCCTCTTTATCCAGATTTCACTCATTCTGCCCTTGGAGTTAGAGGAGGCTGTGCTCAGAACTCTTCGCAGAAGCCACGCTCACAGGCACTGCAGGTTCAAGGAGCATAAATGTGGTATTTGTTATGCTTCCTTTCTTTTTTCTTTTCTTTTTTTAAACCATTTTCATTTCCTTATACATTTTATAAGCCAGTATTTCAACAAAGTCTCTTAGGATTTTTAAAAAATATTTTATTTATTCATTTTCAAGCAGAGATACAGAGAGAGAGAGAGAGAGAGAGAGAGAGAGAGAGAGAGAGAGAGAGAGAGAGAGAAGGAGAGAGAGAACGCACCAGGGCCACCACCTTGTGGGTCTGGCTTATGTGGGTACTGGGGAATTGAACTTGGGGCCTTAGGCACTGGAAGCAAGTGCCCTAACCGCTAAGCCATCTCTCCAGCCCTGTTATGCTTCCTTTCTACTCTGGGGTAAAAGCACATTTACCTATTTGTAGGGCTTTGTGCCCACCATGTTCCAGCACTACTGGGGAGTAGCCATGTACCCATGGATGAGGTGTGGTGTCACCTGTATACTGAGGAGAAGGGATCAGACACACACACACACACACACACACACACACACACACACACACACACACACACACCATAGTTTGTAGTCAGCACTTACTTGGGCTGGAGGAGGAGGCTGGGCATAGCCAATGAACAGGGATCCCAGGTGGAGATCTGAGGGTGCTGGTCCAAGACTGGTCAGCATCCCTGAGGGCTGGCTTCTGCTCAGAGCTGGGAATGTTGCCTCTGGAATGTGCAAGACACCATGGTCTACCTTGTGCCCACTGCACCATGTATGAGACCCTTCGTAGCAAGGACCCAGGAGCCGACAGTTGTAGTCGTCTTCATCTGCCTCTGTTCACATGGAGACTCGAAAGGCCAGGCTCCAGGAATACATAGCCCACATGCGAGGTAGCCTGGGCTGAAGCGTCAGAGCCCAGCTCTGGCACCATTCTTACTACACCCCAGGAGGAGGCAAAGCCAGCTGGGTACATTCTCTGTCACTCATTCAGGCTGAGGAAGATCCCAAGGACCACAGACAACAACATTTTGAGTCTTCCAGGAGCTCAACAACCCTCTCAAGACTCTGAAGAAGGGACCGTGAATGAGAAGTCATGTCTCAATATGTCAGGGGCCTGTTGGCATTCATAGAATGTGACCCTGTACTTGAACTGTGTGCTCTCTGAGGGCATGCAGGTCCCAAGAATCGGCCTATGCAGTCAGGCCTCTGTCTTCAGACACCATACCTGACCTCTCAACCCAGAGGCTGGGACACAGATCTCCTACAGCAGCCTTAGTCAGGAATGGAGAGCGTGCGGAGGACTCAGGGCAGGCAAACATTTGCAGCGATGACCTGGCTTTGCCAGTGGCATCTCCAAACATAGACCCTAGCTGGAGAGTTCCAGAAACAAGGCTGTAAATGGGCAGCACTCTTGGATGGAGAACTGAGGGCAGGTACAGTGCAGAGGGCCCTGACTAGATCCCCAAAGCCTGGGTATTGGGCATACATGCCACCTGGACATATGCTGAGAGGAAGGCTGGCAGCAATGGCAACTCTGACTTGACTCCCAGGGAGTCTGGGGCTGCAGGACAGGTTCCCTCATCTGCAACTCCTCTACTTCCCAGCTTTCAGTGTATCCGACTCACCACCCACTTTCTTTTGGCTCTAAGACCCGTGATGCTGGACCTGTCTTGCTCCCAGTGCTCACTGCCACCAGGCCAATCAGGGAAGCCCCTCCATGCTGGCATCTTGGCAAAGGAGAACAGTGGAGGTGAAGAGAGTGCTCCTTGGCCCTTGTGCTGTGGAGGACACAGCCTGGAGCCCTCTGCAAGAGGCTTCTCTCTCCCAGAATGCTGACCAGGACTTGTCTTCTTCTCTCTTCTCCAGAAGCTTAAACATGGCAGGTCAGCTGTCCTGCCAAGAGGTGTGGCCATGGCCAAGGTGAGCTTGCTGGTCAGCTCCTCTGAAGCTGGAGGCCTAGGAGTTCACTTGGGCTGGGCATGAGGTGGCTGCCATTCTGGACTCCTGCTAGAAGCTGCTCAGTGCCCCTTCGCTCATGCCAGGCTGCAGGATGTCTGCACTGTCACAATGTAGCTGGTAGAGGATTTACAGGCTTCCCCCCGACTCCTGCCAGGGTGGTTCACCAGCCTGCAGCATGCCACACTACCTTCACTACCTTCTGTTGTGTTGGAGAGAAGGTGATGTTAGGAGAGACTTGTCACGGCAGGGTGACTTTTTCCAGCTCAAGGTTCCTCAGCGAGCCACGAAAATGCATAGAACCTATTGCCTGCAGTCCTGGTGGCAAAAGTCCTTTGGAAATGTCTGAGCAAACATAAGGTGACACCAGCAGCTGTTGGACCATGGAGGACAGGCCAGAAGCCCACCAGCTGCGGAGAGCTGTTACCATAGTCACCAGGGACACTAAGGACGAGATCATATGACTGAGGTGGGACCAGTGGCAACTGTAGCTGGAGTGACAGTAGGGACAGAAATACTTGCTATGAGTGGTCGAGAAGGTCACTTGAATGGAGAGTCAGGCTGAGTATGTTAAGTTTTGGGTAATTGGATATCAAATATTTCCAGGACAAAATCAGCATATTGGTTATGGTTCTAGCAAGGCCTCCCCCCACCACAGCTTCCACTCATCATCCTGGGGGAGGGGCAAGCACATCTGTTGGGTCCTTTGCTCAGGGAACCCACACAAGGCTTCAGCCATAATATCATCAGAGGACTCTTTCTGTTGGCTAGTCACCTCGCTCTGATTTGCTGTGTGGACTGTGGCGGGTTCCATAAGGGCACTTGGTTTCACAGAGGTCAGCTTTGGTGCTGGGGTCACAGAGGAGATACGCTGAGTGTTGTCACTTGAGGACTGGACTGGAGGTGTGAGGTAACCCATGGTGGCTGCCACCAGACCACCAGAAGCAGACCACCAGAAGCTGTCCTTGTTCAGGCTCGGGTTTTTTAAATAAATATTTTATTTATTCATTTTCAAGCAGAGAGAGAGAGAGAGAGAGAGAGAGAGAGAGAGCATCAGGGCCACCACCTTGTGGATCTGGCTTTTGTGGGTCCTGGAGAATTGAACCTGGGGCCTTAGGCACTGGAGGCAAGTGCCTTAACCACTAAGCCATCTCTCCAGCCCCAGGCTCGGGCTTAAAGTTGGGCTGGAGGTTCATGGGCCCAACCCCCAGCAAGCATGGAAACTGGAGGGTAAGGAAAGGTGCCTTTGCACTGAGGAAGGAGCAATGTGTTGAACTCTGTGAAGACATGGCAGGATCCACACACTGTTGACACCTAGTCACACTGAAGGACACAGGGATGTCACTCAGCACTGGGCATGCTCACCATCCGGCATGGCTGACAGTGTACAAACCCAGACCAGAAGGGATATGTTAACTAGAATGTAAGCAAGTGCAGGTGGGGGCTCAGAAGGCTGGATCATACTCCAGTGGATTTAGAAACTTGTCACTCCAACAGCACAAAACCAAATCCCCATGGGACCTCTGGGGAGGGGGTGGCCCACCCCATCTGCTGCTTGAGCTGCAAATAGGGCTGTGGGTGGTTCCTTGTCTCCCCACAACACTTGCAAACCACTTGCTCCCACGTGTTGGTTTTCAGAAAAGATATAAGAGTCAGGGCCCTCTCTGGAAGCATGGGGCCGAGAGAGGCACAGAACCCTTCTGTACAAATACTGCTCTTTTCTCCATAAATGCATCCGATTTTCTTGTAATCACCCAAGGTGCTTCTGCTAGTGGGAAAGCCAGATCCTCAGACTGGGCTCGGATTGCTCACCAGGTCCCACATTTATTTGTGGTTCTCTGTGCTCTGAGCAGAGCACCTGGGGGTGGGGGGCAGCCTGAAGGGTTAGCCCAGAGTCCCAGCACTCTGATCAGTGGGGTTTCCATGTGCCCCTAACTGGGAACCACCCCCTCAGAACAGGGTGAACCTTCCTGAGCTTCCCCTGGCCTCCTGCAGCCATTCCAAGAGGCTTTTCACGATGCATGGGTGGTGGACCCATAAGAAACATCTTGGCCCAGCTCCTTTGTGATACCCCACTGCAGTGCTGGCTTGCAGGCCTTACTTTGGAAACAGTCAGGCCCTAAAGAGCTCTGCTTGCATGGTCTGTTGCACCTGCTCCCTGTCCTGGCTTTGTTTGGGGAGGGGGTGTCTGTGAGGCAGGGCACCTGCTTTCTGACTGTAGCAGGCTATATAGGGGTGCTGTGTATGGGTGTCTGGTGATCTTAACCTTTCCACTCTCATCTTTCCAGGGGTCAAGAACATGAGCACATTTGACTACATAATGCAGGACCGCTTCAAAACTCAGCAAAGCTCAGCAGAGAAAAACCTATCTGTGGAGACGAAATTGGGCTTTCAAAAGGTATGCCTGTTCCTCTCACTGGTGCTCATAGAGAGCCGGCTCACATGCAGGCCATTCTGCACAGAGAGCTCTTGGTTGGACCCTGAGTCTCTCTGTTGGTACTTACTTCCTGGGGATCACTGGGAGTGTGTTCAGGGTGTGGTGTAGAGTGTGTCTATGTGTTCTGTGGAGTGCCTGTCAGTGTGTGTTACTCAGAGTGTCTGTGGGGTGTATACTACGTGTGGTTTATACGTTGTGTTATATTTTGTGTGACCTGTAGTGTGCGCATGTAGTGTAGGCACGGAATGTATAGCCTAGCCTGTGTGTCGGATGACTATGCCAATGCATGATGTGTGTGGATATGTATGGTGTGGAATGTGTATTTTGTGTGTCAGTGTGCTGAAGTATGTGGTGTGTGTGTGCGTTGTGTGTTGTGTCTGTGTATGTGTAATGGCTGTGTAGATTGTGGCCGGTGTGTGTGTGTGTGTGTGTGTGTGTGTGTGTGTGTGTGTGTGTAAAATGTCTTGCTGTTCCTTCCTTATGGGACAGGCCAGCAAGGCTGACTGAGTCAGGCCACCCATTTATTTGTGCTCCTACCTGAGAGCCGTTGTCAGGGGGTTTCTGATGGCTGCTGCCAAGGAGGTCTGTTACTGTGATTTCTAAAGGTTTCTGAGGCTTTGATTTGTCTTTGGGAGGGATTTCAGCTCACCTCAGGCTCTGTGGGCTTCTGAGAACTCCTCATAGTTTACATGACAAGAGCTCCACAACATCTGAGGCTAGAACAAAGCCCTCACTGACTCTTCCCTGGACACTTGGTGATGCTCGGTGGAAACTATTGCGTCCTGGTTGTCCCAGTCAAGACCCAGCCATTAAAAGTGACATGGGGGCTGGGGATTTGGCTCAGTGGCTAAGGCTCTTGTCTGGAAAGCCTAAGGACCCAGGTTCTATTCCCCAGTACTCATGTAAAGCACATGCACAAAGTGGTGCATGCATCTGGAGTTCACGTGCAGTGGCTTGGGTCCTGGCACATCACAGCAGGTGGCCCCAGCGGCTTTCTTGCCTCATTTGTAGTTGGGGTGACCCCAGTTTCTACATGGTAGGACAGTCCCTATTGATATCTGCTATCCTAGAGTTATTGCAGGAGCCCCTTCATACTGGTTCTGTCATGCAAGTCCCCATTGACACCTGTTGTCCTGGCATCAGCTCAGGGGCCCTTCACCTCCCAGGATTTCAGCTTTTGATGATCAGCTACCCTGGCTTTAGCCTCTGATGCCTGGTCTGAAGTCGAACAGCAGCTCACGTCATTGGAACCTGCTGAAACCTTGAGGGATCTAGACATTCTGGGAAAGTGAAATGGGAATTTTAGGGTTCCCTGTCAATACACCAATACAGCAACACACCAATAAATTTAGAGTACCCCAAATTCTTGTCTTATGAATTTAAAGAATTAAAATCCATAGATGTTGGGCATGGTGGCACATGCCTTTAATCCTAGCACTTGGTCGGAGTCATATGTATGTATGTATGTATTTCTTTTAGATTTGAAAATAACCCTGATATCTATGGTTGTTTTCCCTTATTATAGAACTAGAACTACTAGGGAGGGTGCCATCATGCCTTAAGGCTTTGTCTGTTTCCCTATTTGAAGGGCTCTCATTGTTTCCCTGTTTATTTTTGGTAGACTTAATAGGCTATGTATGTATGTATGTATATATCTATATGTTATTGTCATTTTAATAGCTTCCATAATTATAGACAACAAACCTCTATGATTCCACTCCACCCCCCTCATATTTCTCCCCCCCTCTCAAATAGTCTCTATTTTGTTTCAGTGTCATCATCTTTTCCTCCCATTATGTGTAGCTATTATCAGGCATTGCAAAGTCATGAATATCAAGGCCATTTTGTGTCTGGAAGTTTGTGTTGTAAGCAGTCCTACCTTTCCTTTGGTTCTTACAATCTTTCCACCACCTCTTCTGTAACAGACCTTGAGCCTTGGAAGGTGTGATAGAGATGTCCAAGTACTGAACACTCCACTGTCATTTCTTCTCAGCACTGTGGTGACTTTTGCGTTGTCCCAGTGGTCACTGCCATCTGAAAAAGAGAAGCTTCTCTAGACAAGAGTGAGAGTAGTATTATTATATGGGTATAACCATTTTTTTTAAAGTGCGTATAAGACAGTTTTTTTGAGAGGGCATAATATATGTATTTAGCCAGACAACAGCAGGCATTACTCCCCTAGGGCTCATGACCTCCCCCACCATAGGCTTTTGACTAGGTCTTCAGTACCAGGCATGTATTCCCTCCCGTGGACCAGGCCTCCAGAGAGCAGTTGGTTTTCCCCACAATAGATGTGCCACTATTGCCCCAGTTGGCACATTTGGCCTAGATGGCCAGTCTTAAGGCTTGCAAGGTCCACTGCTGTTCACCACTATTGATGAGTTCTCTCTCCCATAGGGCTGCATACAGCCATAGCTTTTCCCAGCTCTCTGTCAGCTGGTTAACAGGGAGGAGGTTTCCAGCACAGCTCCAGCTTGACTTCTCAGTGACCTGCAGCCCAAGCATATGTGGTCTTCAGCAATAGGGTCTTACCATCTCATTGTGGTGGGTACACAAGAGCCTTGGCAATGGCCTGCCATGTTTTGGGTGCCTCAGGGACCTCCCTGGCCAACAACTCACTGGACGGTATCCCATCTCTGGCACTGAAGTTTTTCTAGTATCAATCTATGGCTACTGGGTGTGCCTTTATCCAAAGAAGTAGGTTTCCATATGGCTTATTCCAAACCTCTTAAAATTTGACTAACCTTCCTCCTACTCCTTTACTTAATCCCTTTCCCTGACCCATTGCACCACTAATAATCTAATCTGCTCATTTACTTACATATACACAATACTGCCTCTGTCTAGCTTTCTGACCTCTACTACTGACTTTCACTCCAACTCACATACAAGTCTAAACATTTGTAGCTAGGATCCACATATGAGAGAGAACTGGTGGCATTTGGCTTTCAGGGCCTGAGTTACCTTAGTATAATCCTTTCAGATCCATCCATTTCCCTGGAAATTTCAGAATTTCATTTTTCTTTACTGCTGAGAAGTACTGCATTGTATAAATGAACCATATCTTCATTTTCCATTCATCAGCTGAGGGACATCTAGGCTGGTCCCATTTCCTAGCTATTGTAAATAGAGCTGCAATAAGCATGGAAGAGCAAGTATCTCTAAGGTAGTGACTAGAGTCATTAGGATATATGCCAAGGAGTGGTATAGCTGGGTCAGATGGTAAATCTATTTTCAGCTGTCTCAGGAACCTCCACACTGCTTTCCACAATGGCTGTACCAGTTTACATTCCCACCAGCAGTGAAGGTTCCTATTTTTCTGCATCCTCGCCAATACTTATTGTCATTTGTTTTCTTGATGGTAGCCATTCTGACAGGAGTGAGATGGAACCTCAGAGTAGTTTTAATTTGCATTTTCTTGATTGCTAAGGAGGTAGAACATGTTTTTAGATGTTAATAGGCCATCTGTATTTCTTCTTTTGAGAACTCTCTATTCAGTTCTGTAGCCCATTTTTAGATTGGGTTGTTTGATTTCTTATTTCGTTTTTTGAATTCTTTGTAAACCTGGGACATTAATCCACTGTCAGATGTATGGCTGGCAAAGATTTTCTCCCATTGGGTATGTTGTATCTTTGCTTTATGCACAGTGTCTTTTGCTGTGCAATTAAAAAAAATTTCATGAGGTCCCAATTGTTGATTAGTGGTTTTACTTCCTGAGCAACTGGAGTTATGTTCAGAAAGTCATTGCCTATGTCGATATGCTACTTTTTTCTCTAATAGTTTTATTAGAGTTTCAGGTTTGATATTAAGGTCTTTGATCTATTGTGTGTGGAGAGACATAAGGGTCTATTTTCATCCTTCTACACATTGCTAAAGAAGCTGTCTTTTCTCCAGTGAATATTTTTGGCCTTTTTTAAAAAAATCATATGACTGAAACTGTCTGGGATTGCAGCAGGATTCTCTATTCTTTTCCATTGATCTATGTGCCTGTTTTTGTTTCAGTACCTTGCTGTTTTGTTACTATGGATCTCTAATCTATCTTAACATCAGTTATGGTGATACTGTGAGCCTTATTTTCAATTCATAGAATTGTTTTGACTATTGAAGGATTTTTGTGCTTTCTTAATATAGGCACTTAAAGCTATAATGTTGCTTTATGATGTTGAGATACCTTCCTTTTGTTCCCAGTTTCTTTAGGACTTTTACTATGGAGGGATGTTGGATTTTGTCAAATGCCTTTTCTGCATCTATTGAGATGATCAAGTGATTTTTGTCCTTCTGTCCATTTATATAGTGTGTTACGTTTATCAATTTGCATATATTGAACTATCCCTGCATCTCTTTAATAAAACCTCCCTGGTCAGAGTGAATGCTTTTTATGATTTTTTTTTTCGAGGTAGGGTCTCAATCTAGTCCAGGCTGACCTGGAATTCACTATGTAGTCTCAGGGTGGCCTTGAACTCATGGCGATCCTCCTACCTCTGCCTCCCTAGTGCTGGGATTAAAGGCGTGCGCCACCACGCCTGGCTTGTTTGCCAGTTTTTTGTTAAGAATTTTGCATCTATATTTATGATGGAAATTGGTCTGTAATTTTATTTTTTTGTTCTGTCTTTTTCTGGTTTTGGTATCAGGGTAATGCTGGCTTCATAGAAGGACTTTGGTAGTATTCTTTCGTTTTCTATTTTACAGAAATGTTTGAGAAGCGTAGGTTTTAGTTCTTCAGTGACTAATCTGGTAGAATTCACCAGTAAATCCATCGGGTCTGGGCTTTTCTTAGTAGGGAGATTTTTTTTTAAAATAACTGCTTGGATCTCCATGCTTGTTATAGGTCTGTTTAAATGGTTTTTATTATCTTGATTTAATTTTGGTAGGTCATATACATCAAGGAAATAATCTATTTCTTTCAGATTTTCAAGCTTGATGGAGTATATAAGTTCTTCAAATATGTCCTTATCATTTTCTGAATTTCATTGGTATTTGTTGTAATGGTGCCTTCATCTCTAATTTTATTTACATGTGTATTTTCTTTCTTTCTTTTGGTCAGATTTGCTAAGGATTTATCAATCTTGTTTATCCTATCAAAGAATCAACTCTTTGTTTCATTGATTTATATATATATATTGTTTTCAATTTCATTTCTACCCTAATCTTGATATTTCTTCTCATCTGCTGATTTTTGGTTTGTCTTGTTCTTTGTCCAAGGCCTTAACATGAAGCATTAAGTTGTTTACTTGTGACCTTTCTAGTTTCTTAATATAGGCACTTAAAGCTTTAAATTTCCCTCTATGGACTGTCTTCTTTGTGTTCTGTGAGGTCCATTTGTTTTACAGTGTCATTTAGTCCTGATGCTTCTGTTTATATTTTTTGCCAGATGACCTGTCAATGGCTGAGAGTGGGGTATTGAAGTCTCCCACTACAATTGTGCTTGGATCTGTGACCTCAATTCTAGTAGTGTTTGTTTAATGAAATTGAGAGCACCTGTGTTTGGTAGAGATATATTTAGAATTGTAATGTCCTCCTGTTGAATTGTTCCTTTAATTAGTATATAATGATGTTCCTTATCTTTCTTAACTACTATTGGTTTTAAGTCTATCTTGTCTGATATTAGGATAACAACACCTTCTTATTTCCTAGGCCTATTTGCTTGAAATACTGTTTTCCCTCCTTTTACCTTAAGGAGGTGTCTATCTTTTATGGAGAGGTCCGCTTCTTGGAGACAACAAATAGATCCTGCCTTTTATTCCAGTCTGTGCCTTTTTGTCGGTGGGTTGAGGCCCCATTGATGTTAAGAGTTATTATTGAAAGGTATGTATTTATTCTTGCCATTTCTTGTTTTTGTAGTTTTTCCTTTACTCTCTTGTATTACCTATAATTTGAATATGGTTTACTTTTTCCTGTTTTCTCAGGTATGTGTTTTTCTTTTTCTTCAGTCTGAATGGTCCCTTCCAAGTATTTTTCTGTAGAACTGGCTTTGTTGACATATAGTCCATTACCCTGTCTTTGTTGTGGAAAGTCCTTATTTCTTTTTTAATTGTGGTGGATAGCTTTGCTGGATATAATAACCTTGGTTGACAGTTGTTTTCTTTCAGAACTTGGAATACATCCCTTCTGGTTTTTAAGGTTTGTGTTAAGCAATCTGCCATTATTCTAATTGGCTTGCCTTTTTAAGTTAATTGATACTTCTCTCTTACTGCCTTCACAGTATTTTCTTTGATCTCTGTGTTCAGTATTTTAATTATAATATGACATGGAGAGGTTCTATCCTGGTTTTGTCTGCTTGGTGTTCTGAATGCTTCCTGTATCTGCATTGGCACCACTTTCCCTACTTAGGGGAAAATTCTCTTCTAGGATTTTGTTGAAAATATCTACTGTGCCCTGGGAGTGAAATTCTTCTTCCACTATAACCTGGATCCTTATGTTTGATCTCTTCATCTGTCCTGAATGTCTTGAAATTCCCATTCACATCTTCCTATTAGTCTGTTCGTCTCTTGTTGGACTGTTTCAGTTCTGCCATTTTGTCTTACAGTTTAGATATTCTGTCATTTGCTTGATCCATTCTATTAGTGAGATTTTCTACAGTGTTTTACATTTGACTTATTGTGTTTTTTATTTCTAGCATTTCTGATTGGTATTTTTTTTATTTCTATTTCCTTGTATCAACCTCCTCATTTCCTTAAATTGGTTTCCTGTGCTCTCCTTCTGGAATTTGATTTCCTCTTTGATTTCTTTGAGCATAGATATAACATTCTTTTGAATTCTTTGTCAGACATTTAATCTAAGTCAGGCTCACTGAAGGTCATTTCTCATGGATTTATAGTTTTTGGTGGAATTATCTTGATTTTTTTGTGTTTTTTTGTATTGTAATATAGATATTTTTGCATCTTGAGTTATTCAATGCTTGGATTTCCTAATTATCTGCTGTATTCTTATGCATGTGGATTGATCAGAAGTTATATATCCTCAGGGTGGGAGCCCAATGTGCTAGGTGTGGCTCTTATATTACTCCCAGAGTGACCACAGAAGTGACCCAGTGAGTTGTAATTGCCTGCTATGTAAATATTCTAGTAGGCTGAGTGGGGCAAAATACAATTCTAATATGCAAATGGGCAATATACACATATAAACAAAACTCTCACACTGAGTATTTATGCAAGGGCAGGGATTAAACAAGTAATCTGAACAAAACCAAAGTACCTAAGGGCGTGTTTTAGCCCCCACCCTTAATCCTGTAGACTGAGAGGCCCACTGAGACCCTGTCAGAAGGAAGATGGAAGCAATAAGGTACTATGACTCAAGAGATGTCAAATATGACAAATTCCCTCTTAAATTCCCACTTATTAAGAATGGCAATGCTGACCAAAGGTATATCAATCAACTCTAGATGACTCTGTAGATGGCCTCTAGTCTCACCCAAGATGAGTAAGAGGCTGACTCCCTCCCTGTCATGCTGTGGGCTGGCTGGGTCCATGAATCTGCTGTTTAGGTCAGCTGTGCTGGATGCTGGTGGCTCTAGGTCCTCAGGTCTCCAGTGGGAGAAGCACGGGCTCTTGGAGCTGATGCACAGCTGCTCCTCTTTGTCCTTTTATTCCTTATACAATGAATTCAATTTTAGGCAAAATTGGTCTATTTAGATTTCTCTTATAATATTTTTGTTTAACATGCATTTTGCTTTCTGACCCAAGTTCCACTCAAAAAAGGTCCTTCTTAGCAAGTATTCTATCTCCAGCATTGAAAATTTTCTTCCCAGTTCTTTCAACCATCTCATTTCACAACCCATAAAACTTTATTAACCATCTTTCTTATAGGACTATTAAGAGAAATCACACCCAATTGATTTATCTCATTATCAACTGACAGGAGTAAACTCATTGGTATAATTTAGTATCAAAGACTTAACCATTCTAACATTGGAAATTTACGGAGAAACATACTTAGCAGAAAAATTTAGAATCAAACATTTTTAACATGAATATTTAAAGCTTCTAAAGTTCCCTTTTATTATTTATGTCACCAAAAACTCTCTATAAATGTAATCTAGGAAAAGTAACAACCAGACTTGTATCATAATATTTATCAGTAGATACCTATAGATTTTACATAGCCCATCGATTTGAGATACTCGCCTGTTAATAAATTCTATGGAATGTTTTTAAAAGGTACAAGTCTATGAATGTAGGCCAAACATGACAACTGTTTTGAACATAATCTTTACCAATACATCTAACATACCTGGAAATAATTTTATTAAAACTAGCTAAGGCAGATTGTTATTGTCTTTGTCTTGAGGCAGGCTGGCCTGGACCTCAGACCAGTTTCCTCCTCCTTTACAACCAAAAGGATCCTGTCATTTCCACAATTTCTTAAAATACCTGGCAAATTATGAGCCACCACATCGGATAGAATTTTGCTGTTCCCAATAATCCTCTATGCAGGTTGAAATATTTAAATCTGTGACATAAACTCAGTAGTGTGGATTCCAAATGTCATTTATGAGACCATGTAACAAATTATGACCTGTTTATATAAAATTTTCACTCACTATAAATAAGCCTTGTTTGACTTTAGTAACTTTGAACCAGAGAGAAAATAGAGAAAACCACTGCCAAAATTCTTAAGCATGTTCTAGCCTGAAGCAGTATTGACAAAAAGACAAAAACAAAAACAAAAAAATCCCTTGAAATAAATAGAATGTCAGTAAAAGTTTTGGGAGTAGGATGCAAGCATTTCTCAGCGGAAATCTGTTGGACTGTTTGGATTAAGAAAGTCATACTAAGGCTGGGTGTGGTGACACATGCCTTTAATCCTAGTAGTTAGGAGGCAGAGGTAGGAGGGTCTCCATGAGTTCAAAGCCACCTTGAGACTACATAGTGAATTCCAGGTCAGCCTGGGCTAGAGCAAGACCCTACCTTAAAAAAACAAAAGTAAAAACAAAAACAAAAAGCCCAAATAAACAATAAAAGCCATACTGTAATTTATCACACATAATAAAGAAGCCAAGAAGTGTTCTTAAATAGCATCTTTATTTTTATTTTTATCTTTATTGTCAATAATTAAATAGATTGTATGAGCAAATCTTGTGATGGTAGTTACTTGATCTTTGACAAAGGTGCCAACAACATTCACTGGTGAAAAGAAAGCATCTTCAACAAATGGTTCTGGACAAATTGGATAAATAATTCATTTCCATTTTTTAAAATATTTTATTCAATTTTCAAGCAGAGAGAGAGAGAGAGAGAGAGAGAGAGAGAGAGAGAGAGAAAGAGAGAGAGAGAGGAGAGTGCACCATGGCCACCACCTTGTGGGTCTGGCTTACGTGGATCTTGGGGAATTGAACTGGGGGCCTTAGGCACTAGAGGCAAGTGCCTTAACTGCTGAACCATCTCTCCAGCCCTCATTTTCATTTTTTAAAGCCCAAAACAAAAAAGAGAAAATATCAGGTACAGTTATTAAGTGTCTCTGACCATTAAGCAATCTGATCAGAAAGCATCAAATTGAAATTATATACTTGCTTTTACCAAGGGACTTTTTCAAAAGCCATGTGGTTTTTTACTGAGGGACCCAAGTGTTCTGTGGAGCTTTTCTCACTGTGTCTCTACCCACTGTGGGCCAGTGTCACCTCCTCCACTTGTAACCTACTGCAGCGTTTAGTCAACAAGAAGGCACCAGCCCCTCAGCTCCCATGGAGCCACTTGTAATGAAAAACAAAAAAGGCCAAAAAAGAAAAAGGGGAAAAAAAAAGATTGGCTGAAGTTCTTTTCAGTGCCCACCGGCCACATCTATAGGCAAAGGGACTGGAGCTGTGACCCACAGTGGACCCTCAGTGCCTGACTCTGCTGCACAGTGAGCACCCATCTTCCAGCAATCCATGACCCAAGTTCCTGCTGACACCAGCCACAGTGAGATTTTTGGGAATGGCTGAGCCAGGGATAGAGCTGAGTCCATCTGACTCAAATTGCCCAAGGGTCTTAACAGTGTGTCCAACTACATGCCTCATGGCACAGTATCATGGCTTCATGGATCTAGCTACCAGATATTAAAAAAAAAAAAAGGGAATTGTACACGAACTCAGAACACATAGGAAAGAGTACCACATCAAGCTCATTGAGTGGCATCTGATAAATTAATTAACAATAATAAATTAATGATTAATAATTGGAAACCAAAGCCAGAAAATGTCAGCATGAAATAAGACTTTGAGCCAAAAACATTAAGAAAATATAGACAAAAACTACTCACAAAGCACTAGCAAACTAATCTAGTGACACATGCATATAGGATCATATACCATGAGTAAGTGATGTAACATCTGAAAATCAAGTGCTATAATAAAATACTAACAGAATAAAACATAAAAACCTTATAATCATGTCAATCCAAACGGAAAATGAATGGGAACATGTTAAAGCATGACTCGTGTTTTGTTTTTTTGAATCACAGGAGTCTAAAGAACAAAATATACATTGCTTCTCGGCCTTTTGGCTAAGATCAAGTGTAAAGAACAAAATATAAACTATGAAAAGCTCATTATTAGCCTGTCACCTTAAGAATAAAAAAGGGACCTTTCCCTTTAAGCTGGGAACGGGTGAGGACATCCACTCTCACCACCTTTGACATCACACCAAAGCCAGTGTAGTAAGAAAAGGAACTGGAAGGCAGACTGTGCAAAGGGAAACTGTTTATAGACAACACAGTCCTAAAAAATGTGTAAGCCTAGCTTAATAGGGATCTAGTAAGAGCAAGACACACCGGTCATTCCACTTACTCACACTGGGAAATCTGAGCTATGTCCTCAAGTACTCCATTCACAATGTTTTTGTACAGTAGCAGCTACAAACCATGCTAAGAACAGTCAAGATCATCTATCAAATGGGAAGATTCACAGACTGGAAAAGTATTAAGAAAGCCATGGCCCCCCTCCAGCTGATGGGCAGGCATAGTCCATCCCCACTGAGCGCAGGGGACTTTTCTTTTAATGAAATGGCAAGCCAACTCTAAAATACACATGACAAGCACATAAATGAAGGATTTGCTTAATTCACACTCGAAGCTACAAGAATATGACAGTGTGGTACAAACATAAAGACAGCTGTGCAGATGAATGAGACAAAATTACACCTTGCATGTCTGGTCCTATGCTAGACAAAGACAGCACAGTAATCGGAAAGAGAGGTGGTCCTGAGAATTGACATAAACACAGGACTGAAAGACCTTTTTTTTTTTTTTTTTTTTGGTTTTTTCGAGGTAGGGTCTCACTGTAGTCCAGGCTGACCTGGAATTCACTATGTAGTCTCAGGGTGGCCTTGAACTCCTGGCAATTCGCCTACCTCTGCCTCCCGAGTGCTGGGATTAAAGGCATGCACCACCACACCCAGCTGAAAGACCTTTTTAAAATAAATTTTATCTTTTTTATCCATATTTAGATACACTAAATGAGCAAATAATGCGTTGGTGTCCCCAATTCCCCGATTTCCCTCTTCCCTGTTCCCAATCAGCTGGATCTCTTTCTCCTTTGGCAAACTGGATCAGTCCATGGGGCAGGGGGTTATGGATAGCCTAGGAGTCAACCCGGTTCCACCCCCCCCCTTTGTATGTTGTTACTGGGGGGGGGGCATGTCTCTGGATATTCTCCTCCACCATGGCTCTTATGATCTTTCCGCCCCTCTTCTGCTCAGTTCCCTGAGTCATGGTGGGTGAGTATTAAGGCTGCTTTATTGTTGACGTTTTACGGGGTCTCTGTATTTCTGCTTTAGATTGTGTTGAAAATCGTTGTTGTCTGTCTGTCTGGCTTATCCTGGGTTGACTGACTGGCTGTGGTTGTAGGTTTCTTGCTTATCCCACCACTGTCTGCGGGGTTCCATATAGATCCTCCACGGTAGGTCTGGGGTGGCTCATCTGAAAAACCTTTTGAATTCTTCATACCTGCACAAAACCCGAAGCCAACTTCAGACTTATATAGGAGAGCTGCACTATGACAGTTTTAAAGAAAACCAAATCTCTGTGGCTTTGAACATAGCAATTTCCAGCAACATCACACCACAATGTCTTGAGACAGGTGAGAAATTGGATTTTAGGAAATTTAAAATATTTGCCTTTCAAAATTTGTCACTAAGAAAATGAAATATCAGCCATTGATAAGGTATCTCTAAATCATTAATTATACCCAAGATATACAAAGAACTTTCAAAAGGAAATTATAAGAAAATGACCCAGTTTATAAAATGGGCCAAAGATCTGGACAATTCCTTCACCAAGGGAGAACACAAATGTTCAGGGATCCTATGGAAGATGCTCTATACCGTTTGATGAGCAGGAAACACAAGACACCACCATATGCCCACCAGCATCACCCCCACCAACAGGTCTGACAGTGCTGATGCTGAAACAGGGGCAGGGGGCCAGAAGGTGAAGTGGAACCATAAACTCACCATTTGGAAAGTGGAGAGCAGACCTTTGAGAGCTGCAGAAGTATGATGCCCTGGCCAGTTCTTCCAGGCCCCTCTGCCCAGGGAATAGAAAAATGCATCTACTCATGAAAATGGCTTGAGGAAGGGTCCCATCTCCCAACGGGGTGCCCTCTCTCCAAACAAAGACAGACTTGAGTGTCATGTAACAGGAAGCTCACTGTCAGCAGTTTCTTTTTTTCATAACAGTGACAGGCTGAGCTAATTTGGATCTTCACTGAGGTGAGTACTAGCTTATTAGACAATGGCAGTCTCTTCTTAGTGCAAAGGGCTTTGTAAAGTAATTCATCTGATGGCTTAGAGAGATGGCTCAGTGGTTCATGTGCTTGGTTGCAAAGCCTTAAAGGTCAGAGTTCGATTCCCCAGTACCCATGTAAAGTCAGATGCTCAGAGTGGCTCACACATCTAGACTTCTTTTTCAATGGCATGCCCCATCTCTCCCTCTCAGTCTCTCTCTGCCCCCCCCCTCTGCTTGCCAATAAATAAAAATATTTTTAAACAGTAATTCATCTGAGAGGCAATGTTTTCAATAATGATAGAAAATCCAGTGATTATTGGACCTCATGTTGCAAGAGTAGCACATCTGACTCTAGAAAATGTAGTTGTTTTGTTCACATGTGGACATTCATTGCCATTCGTGTGGCTATAAACTGAGGATTCTCTCTGTCACAGCTAACCTAATGCTTAAGACATGACTGTGCTCATTTGCTTCTGCATCCTAGTGTGGCTCACGCGAAGCTGTGCACCTAGGCTCTCTAACACTGTTTAACTTAGATTAGAAACTACTGAGAGTCAGGCTTGTCACTCAATTCATTCCCAAGTCAAGAGGTGCTGAGTGAAAATATTCACCAACAGTGTGGAGAGATGGCTCAGTGGTTAAAGGCGCTTGCTTATTTGCCAAGCTTGAAAGCCTGATGACCCCGGTTCAATTCCCTAGTACCCATGTAAAGCCAGATACACAAAGTGGCACTTTTGTCTGGAGTTCCTTTGCAGTGGCTAGAGGCCCTGGTGCACCCATACTTACTCTGACTCTCTCTCTCTCTCTCTTTTAAATAAATTAAATAAAAACATTATTTGGGCATTTACATTCAAACCACCACAGCCTGTAGTAAAGTACACACCACCAGAATCACACAGGCAGAAACTGACCCCAGTGGAGGGAGGGGTCACACTCGTGTTTATAACGGATTTCCTTCCTGTGACAAAGTCACGTGCAGTCAAGAGGAGTCATATCTCCTAACAGTCGCACACTGCAGTAAGCGAATGCTCCTCCACCTTTGCTTTCTGTTATACCTTCTGTCTTCCTCTGCATCATGTGAGCCTAAATGGCTACTTATTTTATATAATTTAGATATATTTCCCAGGTTTGCAGGTGTTGTACCCCTACTCTCCCACCTCATTCACTTTTCATCTAGAGCGTGTTAATGCAATTTAAAGAAAAAAACAGGTTGCAGAGATTGCTCAGTGGTTAAAGGCTTGCATGCAAAGCCTAATAACGACCTGGGTTCACTCCCCCAGTACCCACATAAAGCCAGATGCACAGAGTGGCACATGTATCTGGAGTTCATTTGAAGTGGCTAGAGGCCCTGGCTTACCCATTCTCTCCCCCACCACCTCTCTATGTCTGTCTGTCTTTCTCTGCCTGCAAATAAATAAAAATTTTTTTTTAAATTAAAGAAAAAAACTAACCAGTCCTTCACTGGCACCTCCTCAGACCTAAACACACACACACACACACACACACACACACACACACACACACACACACAGCTGTCAGGCATGGTACCTGGGTTGTTAGGTTTTGCAGGCAAGCCCCTTAACCACCATGCCATCTCTCCAGCCCTAGTGCCTGATTCTTGAACAATAAATCTGGGATATCTGCTGGTTCCTTCAAATTCAGATGAGAGCCTTATGTAAAAGAGATCTATTTTTAGTGTCCTCTCTCAATAGCCTTTCAGGGTCACATCTGAGCAGTAGCAAGTTGGCTGCACTGCTGAGCAGGCAGCCTCATGAAAGATCTTGTCAGGCGGGGGGGGGGGGAGTTTCAAGGATGTACATTTCAAATCTCCCTCGATTTCTCATCATTTCCCACAAAGGCTGAGCAATTCAAATTGATCTCTCTCTCTCTCTCTCTCTCTCTCTCACCTTTTCAGTGCACATACTGTCAAATGACAAAACTACCCATCCCCTTGGCAGGTCTTTATCAGCTGTGACAGGGCTCCCAGAATCAGTCAGTGACTGAAATGGACCCGAAAGGCCCTAGCTAGTCAAGAGGAAGGGACACAGAATGGTCCAATTAGCTTGTGTGGTCATGTGGGCAGCCCTCAAGCCCCTGACTGGCTGAGGCCCAGTTGCTTGGTAACAAGTCTGTGTTCTTGGGTTACTTCTCACACCACTACCCCACCACCACCACCACAAAAGCACACAACTATTTCAGGCTAAATATTATCACTCAAATATGCAGACACACTTGTGCCAAACTTAATTTCTACAATGCTAACAGTATACTTTTATCCAAATTAAATATGTGGTTATCCAAATTAAATATGTGGTATTTAGACACGTCTTACTGTTTTTTTTTTAAGTGTGAGCAAGAATTTATTTTCATTCTAGAAAACCTTTTCCAGAAATTCAAATTATGAACCATTATCTCTGTTTTTAATCCCTAAATTCATAATCTGTACTTCTGAGAAGATGCCCACCTAATACAATGATCATGTGTAAGAGCCAGCACTTAGGAAGTAGAAACCGGAAGAAATTAAATTTGAGGCCAGCCTGGGTTGCACAGTGAGACAAAATAAAGAAGTCGTGTACTCAAAACATCAGGATTTCAGGATTGAAAAGCACACTAGTAATAAACTGCAATTATTTTTTTTAGACCAACAAATCCATTCAAAATGTCCATATCACTGGGCACGAGACCCCTCCCCAAATTCAGCTTTTTCTTTATACAAAATGCCTTTCTATTATTATGTGATGGCAATATATTCTGTTCTTCAAAGGCTTTTCCAATGTGCCGTCTTTTTTTTTTTTTAATTTATTGTCCATAATGAGTTACAACATTTAGTGGGCAAACAATGAGTTGTTATCCCCAATTCCCCACTGCCCTCCCCTCCCCTCTCCACTGGATAACCTCCTCCATGGTTCGTCTGGATCAGTCCTTGTGACAGGGGACCATGGTACTGTTTTTTTTTTGAAGAGCAAGTTAAGCAAGATTTTACTTCTATTTTTTAAAAATATATTATTAAAACATTTTATTAACAATTTTTATTTATGTACAAAATGGTCATAGTCCCCTCGCCTCCCTCTGTCTTTTTAAAAATTTAATACATATTTATTAGAATTTAATAATGTATTTGAACTGAATGCTATATTCTTAATGCTATTATTTTATTAAAAATTGTAAAGTTAAAATAGTACATAAAGATATACTTGAAAATATGAGGTCCCTTCTCACCTGAGTCTCTTATTTTCTCCTTCTCAGAAACAAACACTGCTTTTTGTATATTTCTCTACAATTTTTCTTTTTTCTTTTTAAATTGATATTTTTGTTGTCCAAAATTAGATACATTTTATCAGCAAAGATTGTGTTGGTATCCCCGATTCCCTCCTCCCTGTCCCCAATACACTGGGTATTGTCCTCAGTGGGCACAGTGGATCAATCCATGGGGTAGGGGGTTATGGGTAGCACAGGAGGCAGTCAGGTTCCCCCCCTTTGTGTGTTTTTGCTGAGGGGGGCAATGTCTCTGGATATTCTCTCCCATCATGACTTACAGTCTTCCTTACACTCTTCCGCTCAGTTCCCTGAGTCATGGTGGGTGAGTATTAAGGCTGCTTTTAAAGTTGAGGTCTTAGGTGCCTCTGTACTTCTGCTTTAGGTTGTGCTGGAAATCATTGGTGTCTGTCATGCTGACTAACCCTGGGTTGACTGATTGGCTGTGCTGATAGATCTCTTGCTATCCCCTCACTCTCTCAAGGTGTTCATTTGGAGCCTACATGATAAGCCTGAGGTCGTTCATCTCTTGCCAGGATGTCAGCCATCTGCCTGTAGCTCGATGGTGGAGTTGAAATGACCTCGGCTCTCACATTGGCTTCTGAAAAATACAAACAGACAAACAGGATCTCCATTGGAGAGTGATGTCAATATGGGTTAAATGCAGCACACATTTCTAATTTGGTGTGATTCTATTGGGATTAGCCTCTTTGTAGTTTTCTAGTAATGGGAATTTCTCCTTGGGGCCCAAGGTTTTGGTTCCCATAGGATTTTGCCCTGAGTTCCAATTCCAGTTAAGGGCTTCTTGACACTGAGTGGATTTCTTGGCCAATTTGAGAGCTGTTGACTACCCCCCTCCCACAGGTTATGGTGCCTCTATTCAAGTGATGACTTCTTGGTTCTCTGATCTCTCCCAGAAGGCAGTGTGTTCAGCCTTCTCATGGCAACAGTCTGAATTGTATATCATTGGTCTCTGCTTTCTCTAAATATTATTGACCAGTTTCCCCTGGCCGCTTATGTAGCACCTTCCAGCACTGCATATGCTAGCATTTGGGGGCTGGTTGCCATTCTGGATCTTGCAGGGTCTCTTGGTGTTGTGCGATGACTTTCCGTGGTTTCTTCAGCAATAGGATCTTACCTAGCCTGGGATGGGTATTCAAGAGCTTTGACAGAAGCCTGTCTTGTTTGGGGACCTCATGGGTCTCTTTAATCAACAGCTCAGTGTGGGAAGGAATCAATGACTGGGACAGGGAGTTGCAGGTCTGATCAATTTTTCATGGGGTTAGGCTCTCCCATTCCATTCACAGCCCCTCTTACTAGGTACCCACTTCTTCCTCGAGGCTTACTGTATGGAAGTAAGGATTTTATGATTATGATTCATTATTGGTTTACTTATTGTATAAGTCACCCCTCCCATCCCCCCATTCCTTCCACCCCTTTTATAGTTTCTCATTTCACCTGTCAGGTTTGCTTAGAGTTTAAGCTTAACCTGGTTAGGAACCACACATGAGGGAGAATATGTGGCACTTGATTCTCTGTTTTCGTATGAGTTTGCTAAGTAAGATCTGCTCCAAGTCTGTCCACTTTTCTTTAAATTTCATTATGTCATTTTTACTTTCAGCTGAGTAAAATTCCATCATGTAAATATACCACCACAGCTTTGTTATCTGTTCATCCAGGGATGGGCATCTGGGTTGTTTCGAGCTCTTGGCTATTATGAATTGAGCTGGTATAAACATGGTTGTGCAAATGTCTCTGTGCTGAGGTGTGACATCTTGAGGGTAGATGTCTAGTAGAGGGATAGCTGGGTCCATTGGTAGTTCTGTGTGGTACCCTGCTAATGGGGCATGGAGGGAGTAGGGTTTTGCTGAGTCTGGCAGGCTTCTGGGACTGTCTCCTTCTGATAAGGAAGTTGAGGCAAAGTCCAAGGGCCCCTATAAATCTTAGCAATCCTGAAAACTCCAGCCCCCAGGCAGGCCACAGCTGTCCGATAAAATAAGCAAGCAGTTCAAAGCCTAACTTAATCCAGCTGCAATAAACAAACCTAAACAATAAGGTTACATTTCCTCTGCTGACATCACCATTCTATCCATGTCTGTATACATGTATAGAGTCACGTAGCCCCCTCAATTTATCTATGCAAAATAGGTATCCAAAGAATACTGGCCCCTACCAATCAAACTCATGAGATGCTCACAGATCTTGCTTCCTATGCTTCTACCTCTGACTTTTCTCTATATAAGCAACTGCTATCTATACAATAAAATGAGAATTGCCCACTGTCACGTTCTCCCGAGAGTCCTCATCTCTCGTTCGGCTCACAGCTATTCCAAGCCACTGCTCACCCAGCCCCCATGGGTGAACAGGGAGTTGATGTGCGCTGCAACTCCCTAACTAACCCACAGACCCAGAGTTCTGTGTCCATTCTGTTCAGGAGCCTCCACACTGCTTTCCATAGTGGTTGAATGAGTTTGCATTCCCACCAGCAGTGAATGAGGGTTCCTTTTCCCCCACATCCTCACCAGCAATTATTGTTGTTGGATTTTTTGATAATTGCAATTCTGACTGGAGTAAGGTATAATCTCATTGTAGTTTTGATTTGCATTTCCCTGATGACTAAGGATGAGGAACACTTTCTTAAGTGAGAATTGGACATTTGTATTTCCTCCTCTGTGAATTCTCTGTTGAGATCAATGTCCCAATTTGTGAGGGGCTGTTTGATCATTTATTATTTTTTTGAGTTCTTTGTGTGTTCTAGATATTAGGCCTCTGTCTGTATTATAGCTGGCAAAAATCATCTCCCAGTTTGATGGTGGTCTATTGGTTCTGAGTATGTATGTTTGTCTCTACAGAAGCTTTTAGCTTGATGAGGTCCAATTGGTTAAGTGATTGTTGCACTTCCTGGGAGGTTTGCTCAGGAAGTTTTTCCTGACTCCTATCTTGTGGAGAGTTCCTCCTATTTTTTTCTTCTAGGGTTTCAGGTCTTATGTTGAGGTCCCTAATCCATTTGGAGTTGATCTTTGTGCATGGTGAAAGGAGTGGGTCTATTTTCATTTTTTTACAAGTATTGATCCAATTTGTCCAGCACCATTTGTTGAAGATGCTATCTTTATGCCAGCAAACATTGTTGGTACCTTTGTCAAAGATCAAGTAACTATAGTTACTTGTAGTAGTAGAACAGGTTCTTCGATTCTGTCCCATTGGTCTGTCTGTCTGTTTTATGCCAATACCATGCTGTTTTTGTTACTATGGCTTTGTAGTATGACCAGATCAGGCATGGTGATACCTCCTGAGTAAGGTTTTTTTTTTTTTTTTTACTTAGGATAGCTTTGGCTATCCGAGGCCTTTTGCCCTTCCATATAAATTTTGAGATTATTTTTTCTATATCTGTGGAGAAAGAGGTTGGGATTTTTATCAGCATGGCATTGAATCTGTAAATTCCTTTTGGGAGGATTGCCATTTTTACTATATTAATTCTCTCTATCCAGGAGCATGGAATATCTTTCCATTTTTTCACATTCTCTATTTCCTTCTTGAGGATTTTAATATTTTTATTATACAAGTCTTTCACATCCTTGGTTGGTGATATTCCAAGGTATTTGATTTTTTTTTAGGCTATTGAAAATGGGACAGTCTCTCTGATGTCTTTTTTTTCTGTATGCATATCATCTGCATACAGGAAGGCTTCTGATTTTTGTGCGTTAATTTTGTATCCTGCCACTTTGCTGAAGGAGTTTATCACCTTCGGGAGTTTACTGATACTATTCTTTAGGTCTGTTATGTATAGAATCATGTCTTCTGCAAAGAGGGATAGTTTTACTTCTTCCTTTTCAAGTTGAGTCCCTTTTATGCTTTTCTCCTGTCTTATTGCTTGGGCCAGAACTTTAAGTACTATGTTGAAGAGCAGTGGTGAGAGTGGACATCCCTGTCTTGTTCCTGATTCAAGTGGGAACTCCTTGAGTCTTTCCCCATTGAGTATGATTTGGGCTTTAGGGGTTTGGTATATTGCCTTTATTATGTTGAGGTATAAGCCATCTATGCCCAGCCTTTCCAGCATTTTGAACCTGAAGTAGTGTTGAATTTTGTCAAAGGCCTTCTCTGTGTCAACTGAGATGACCATGTGGTTTTTGCAGTTGAGTCTATTAATGTGATGCATTATATTAATCAATTTCCGTATGTTGAACCATCCCTGCATTCCTGGGATGAAGCCAACTTGGTCTAGGTGGATATCTTTGATGTGCTGTTGTATCCGGTTTGCGAGGATTTTGTTCAGGATTTTTGCATCTAAGTTCATCAGGAATATGGGTCCGTAGTTTTCCTTTCTTGTTGCATCTTTGTCTGGTTTGGGGATTAGGGTGATGGTAGTTTCATAGAAGGAGTTTGGAAGCCTTTCCTCTTTTTCTATGCCTTGAAGAAGCTTCAGAAAGAGTGGTTTCAGTTCTATGATGAAGGTTTGGTAGAATTCAGCTGAGAATCCATCTGGTCCTGGACTTTTCCTTTGGAGAAGGTTCTTGATTACATGTTCAATCTCTGTGGTTGTGATAGGTTTATTTAGGAGCTTTGTCTGCTCTGGGCTAAGCTTTGGTAGTTGGTAGGTGTCCAGGAATTCATTCATATCTTCCAGGTTCTCCAATTTTGTGGAGTAGCGGTTTTGGAAGTATGACCTGATGATTCTTCCAATTTCATTAGGGTCTGTTGTGACCTCTCCCTTTTCATTTCTGATTTTGTTGATTTGGGCCTTCTCTCTTTTTGTTTAATTAGATTGGCCAAGGGTTTTAAAATCGTATTTATTTTTTCAAAAAACAAACTCTTTGTTTTATCTATTTTTTAATTGTTTTCTTCATTTCCAGTTCATTAATCTCAGCTCTGATTCTAATTAATTCTTTTTACCTTGAGCTACTAGGGTTGGAATGTTCTATTTTTTTCCAATTCCTTTAGTTGGGTGGTTAGGTGATTAATTTGAGATCTTTCTGTCTTTGTTATGAAGGCATTTATCGCTATGAATTTTTCCCTTAGGACTGCCTTCATAGTGTCCCACAGGTTTTGGTATGATGTGTCTTCATTATCATTTACTTCTAAAAAATTTTCAATTTTCTTTTTGATTTTGTGAATGACCCATTTGTTAAGAGTGTATTGTCCATATACCAGTAGTGGTATAGTTTCTTTTGCCCCTCCCATTTTTAATTTCTAGTTTTAACACATTGTGGTCTGATATGAGTCAGGGGGCTACGTCAATCTTTCTGAATTTGTTGAGGGATGCTTTATGATCTAATATGTGATCTATTTTGGAGAAGGTTCCATGGGCTGCTGAGAAGAATATATATTCTGTGTCCTTGGGATGAAATATTCTGTATAAATCTGTCAGATCTAGTTGGTCTATGGTTGTGTTAAGCTCCATTATTTCCCTGCTTACCTTCTGATTGGATGATCTGTCTAGAGATGATAGTGGTGTATTAAAGTCTCCTACTATGATGGAATTCGAGTCTATTTCTGTTTTGTTTTTGAGTAAATTTTGCTTTATGAACTGTGGTACACCTGAATTTGGTGCATACATATTTGTGATAGTGATATCCTCTTGTTGGATCGTTCCCTTGATAAGTAAGAAGTAACCTTTCATTGTCCTTTTTAATTGATTTTTTTTTTATGATTGCCGTGCTTGTTCTCTATTAGATTTCTGAGGTAGGTTGCTTGTCTCTTCTGTGTAGGTTATCTCCCGTAGTTTTCTCTGTAAGTTTGGCTTTGTGTTCTTATATTCACAGAGCTGGCTTTTCTCATGGAACACTTTTACTTCTCCATATATTATGAGGGATAGTTTTGCCAGTTACAGTAATCTAGGTTGGAATCTGTAGTTCTTTAGGCCTAAAAGAGCATTGTTCCATGCCCTTCTGGCCTTCATGGTTTCTACTGAGAAGGGTGATGTAAGTCTGATGGGTTTGCCTTTCTATGTGATGTGTTGTTTATCTCTTGTTGCCTTGAGTACTCTCTCCTTACTTTCTGTGTTAAGCATTTTAACTAAGGTATGTCTTGGAGAGTTCTTTCTTTGGTCTTGTCTGTTTGGAGTTCTGTGGGCTTCTCATATATGGATCGGTCTTTCTCTTGTAAGATACAGAAAAATTTCTTGTATAATTCTTTTGATGATATTTTCTATTCCATTGGCCTGGGTTTCTTCTCTCTCTGGAATGCCCATTATCCTGAGATTTGGTCTGTTTGTGGTATCCCACAGATCCCTAATATTTTGTTCACACGATTTTTGAATTCATAGAAGCCTATGGAATCCCTAGTATTTTTTTCTGTCTTATCTTCAAGGTTTGAGGTTCTGTCCTCCAGGTTATCAACTCTGGAACTGAGGGATTCAAAGGAGACTTTTAAAACCTGTTTGATTTTTGGTTTCTGTTATATTTTTGTTCGTGGTGTTCATTTCTCTGGTGAGTTCCAATTTCCAATCTACTTTTGTTTTTGTTAATGTCTCCTGAAAGTCATTCTTGTGCTTGGTTAAGTCCTCATCAAACTTAATCACCTGCTTGTCTAGCTCCTCCTGTAATTGGTTCACCTTTAATTTGCTTACTGTGTTTTTGACATCAGTCAAATTTTTCACCATTAGGTTCAGTCTTATGTATATTCTCTCATTTTTTAGTTTCATCTCATTTACATCTTTTTTGACAGCTTCCATTTCAGCCATCATCCTGGCCATGATCTCATTGCAGTTATGACCAGGAGTTATTTTATTCTCATTTGGGGGTTGCAGTTTTGTCTCCCCTGTGATCTCATTGGCCTCTTCCATTGTGGGACTAGGTGTCCTAGGTTAGGGAGTCTCAGCCTGTATTGCTGTGGTTTTTTTACTTTGGTTTCTTCCCATTTCTTGAAAAAAGTTTAGTTTTCTTGTTGCACTACAAGATTTCAGTGGGTATGTGGGGCTTGTTCTGTTCTATGTACTATTTGTGTTTGGGTTAGTGTTGTAACCCCAGACACATTAGTTGCAGATGGTATGGGTGTGCCAGCTGTTATGGATTGGTATATAGTGTACAATATAGTATAGGTGTCTGAGATCTTCTCTGGGTGAAGTCATCATTGTGTGTTTCTACTGGGGTTCAGGGGTATTCAGTGTGGGCCTACTTGCTCATTTCCCCCCTGTGTATTGCAGCAGGGTGGAATGATATGACATACTAATAGAACTTATATGTGAGTAATATTGGTACACATCATTTTCTATAGTTTTGGTTCTTTTATCAGTACAAGCAAGAGCCATGGTCATAGAATTTCCTCCTGATTTTGCCTCTAGAAAAGTCATAAAGAATATTCTAAATGGGGTTGAAATTGATTAAAATTCTAGATATGTATTATGTCTGTATTAGTACCAGAAATAAATGTCAGGAGACCATTTTTATTACACTGCTAAAAAAAAGCTCAACAATAAAGCAGACTTAAAGAGTCATTCTCTTCCACCATGACTCAGGAATTTGAGGAAGAGGTGGTGGAAAGAATATAGGAAGGAGTTATGGTGGGGGAGAATATCCAGAGACAATGCCCCCCCTCAACAACAACAACAACAACACACACACACAAAATATGAAGCTCATGCAATTCATAAGCCTCCATATCCCATGGACTGATGCAGCAATCCCACTGAGGAGAGCCCCTCAGTGATTTCAGGCAAGGGAGGAGGGAAATGGGGATACCAACATAAGACCCGTTCCATATTGTGTATCTAATTTTCAACAATAATTAAAAAAGATATAAATAGAAAGAAAGGAAACAAAACTTGAACACCATTATCTCATTAAAAAATTAACAATAAGCAAGCGAAGAAAAACAAAAAAAATTAACAATAGGCCAGGAATGATGGCTCACTTCTGTAATCATAGTACTGAGGAGATTGAGGCAGGAGAATCAAGAGTTCATGGCTAGCCTGGGATACATAGCAAGACCCTGACTCACAAAAAGAAAGAAAGAAAAGAAACCTGATCTTTAGACTGGAGTAGCATTGAAACATGTCTCTTCCTTGGGAAAGGGTCTCTGCTGTGCCCAGTCTCAGTGCTGTCCAGGGAAACAGCAAGGTCTATCTTCTCCACAGAGTGACAGGGTGGCATTGCAGCCCTGCCTCGTCACTGTGCTCATCCCTTACAGAGCCTTCAGTGCATCAGCCCATGCCTTCCTGGGGTGTCCCTGGCTCCTTGCTGCAGCCCAGGTCCAAAAGCACCAGAAAACACAGCATAGGATTCATACATTTTTCACCATGTGTACAACTGCTGAGAATTGCTTTAGGTCTTCACTTTGCTGGTCAGGGAGGACAAATTAGTGTGAAAATTATTTCTTAAATAACCTGTGGGTGGGTTTTGTTAGAAATGTGATTGACAATACTGTTCTGTAATCCCAAATCCCTGTGAATGTCAGTTTGCAATGTTTTTGTATGGATGGATTTATTTCCCATCCCCTGATGTGCATATGCTGTACCAGTGACTCCAGAGGGGTTGCCACCTCCTGCTCATTTGAACCAATCAGCATATCATCATCGATATAATGAATTGATGTAACACCTTGTGGAAGAGACAAGTGATCAAGATCCCTGTGAACTAAGCTATGACACAGGGCTGGAGAGTTAATATAACCTTGAGGTAAAACAGTAAAGGTGTACTGCTGACATTGCCAGCTAAAAGGAAATTACTTCTGGTGGTTCTTATGGACTGGTATGGAGAAGAAAGCATTCATAAGATCAATAGCTGCAAACCAGGCAAAAGATGTATTAATCTGCTCAAGTAAAGAAACCACATCTGGAAGAGCAGGTGCGGTTGGAGGCACCACTTGATTAAGTTTCTGATCATCCACGGTCTTTCTCCAGGATCCATCTGTCTTTTGAACAAGCCAAATAGGAGAGTTAAAGGGAGATGTTGTGGGAACCACCACTCCTGCATCCTTCAAGTCCTTTATAGGCATTAATTTCTGCAATCCTTCTAGGGACACGATATTGTTTTTGGTTCACTATTTTCCCTGGCAATGGGAGCGCCAATGGCTTCCATTTGGCCTTTCCAACCATAACAGCCATCACTCTACAAGCTAGAGAACCAATGTGGAGGTTCTGCCAACTCCTAAGGATATCTATTCCAATTATGCATTCTGAGACTGGAGAAATAACCACAGGATGGGTTCAGGGAACCCACTGGACCCACTGTCATTTGAACATTTGCTAAGACTCCATTGATACCTGACCTCCATAAGCACCTACTTTAACTGGAGGGCTGTGATGCTGCTTGAGGTCCCCTGGAATCAATGTCAATTCAGAGCCAGTGTCTAATAGGCCCTGAAAGGTCTGATTATTTCCTTTTCCCCAATGTACAGTTACCCTAGCAAAAGGCCTAGGTCCCTCTGAGGTAGGACAGGACTAAGTTTAACATTGAAACATTTGGGGGTTGCAGAAGGGTCCTTCCTCAAGGGGACCTGGCCACTCCTTTATTCACAGGGCTCTGGATCTGTAAACTGGCTCAAGTCTGGAAATTGGTTAAGAGGCCTTGATTCCCTGTTATATTTCACAGTTATATTTCATTCCTTTGCTCTAGAATTTTTCTGCTTGTACAGATCAAGCAGGAACTTAGTAGGCTTCTTGTCTATTTCACTTCTAGGAACACCATGATTAGTCAGCCAGTACCAAAGATCTACCCGAGTCATACCATCATGAGCATTGTTCTGCCTATGCTGTCTATTATGGTAAACATGCTCACCTTGCCTTTGGCGATTCAGCACTGCCACTTGGCCCCTGTTACTCCGAGATCCAGCAAAACCCATTGCATCTATTCACCTAATGCTGCAACTGCAGCTCTCAGTGTGATGTCCTCTTTACATATAACGGCAACTACTGGGAGCTTTAAGTGTGCTGGAGCACCCCTCACAAATCTGTTTCTTACAGTCTTAGTGAAGGGCACATCTTCTGGACCCTCCCATTGTGAGGACAAAGATGAGTTTAAATGGCGAACCCACTCCAGCATTCCAAGTTCTCTAAGCCTTTTAATCCCTTCATCAACATTAACCCAAGCTCATTCACATCATCCAATCAAATAAGTTCTTGGTGCCACTTCGAACTGCACAGCTGGGCTCCCCTTGGTCCTGTGGTCAGCATTCCCTGGGAGAGACTGGGGAAGAGCTCGGCTAAGTGCATTCAGGATGCTGCCTGAATTCTCTTTTCCACGCTTCCTGCTTAAGATCTCCATTCTGCAGGCAGCATGGCTGAGTCTGTCCTTCCCACTCTTCCAGTCTCTGGGTTCATTCTTTCTTAATGGCTGTATGATTATATTAGACCCACCTGAATAATCCATGCCAGTCCTGTGTCAGCTTCCTAGACCTATTGTAAGAAACTCCTCTGGAGATGTGGCCACATGGCATTCCCTTTGTCCATTTGTAAAGACCCTCCTACATTTGCTGAGGACACAGACTTGGCAATGTTGGAGTCCATCCTGGGCCCTGACAGGGTAGAGATGTTCCTCTCTTTTTACCTGACTGGTAGCCATGGGCTGTAAGTCAGGGTCTGTTAACAGTGGCAACCCACCAATTTACTACTTTACATATAACGGCAACTACTGTACAATGCATGTGGTACAATGCATGTGGCCATGTTGGTCTCTGAGGTTCTTCCACCGTGGCTCTGGGCTTTCTGCCCAGCTCATGTGTGTGTCTCCTTCCTCTCTAGATTGAAGTAGTAGGAGTTCTTGTTTGGTGCTCCTTCTTAAAACTCAAGCCTTTGTTTCACTGCTCTGGCTCTAAGGAAGTCTCCACAGTAAAGGTGAGCACAGAGCCCTGGCTTAGTGCTCAGAGACCTAGGCCTAAAACCCTTGCAGGTCCACAGCTCTCCCAACCTGAGGAGAGAGTAAAGCTTGCTGGATTTCAAGCATATAGCAGGGCTTCTCACCATCGCAGACAAACTCCAGATGCATGTGCCACTTTGTGCATCTGTTTTTACATGGGTAATAGGAAATCGAATCCAAACCATTAGGCTTTGCAAGCATGTGCCTTTAACTGCTGAGACATCTCTCCACCACACCCAGAAGTTTTTGACTTGGTAATGATATGAAAGTGATACATCTTCAGTAGAAACCTTACTTCAAATTTAAAAAAAAATTATTTATTTGGAAGCAGAGAGAGAGATAGAAGAGAGACAGACAGAGAGAATGATTGTGCCAGGGCCTCCAGCCACTACAAACAGACTCCAGATGCATGCGCCACCTTGTGCACCTGGCTTTATGTGGGTACTGGGGAAATGAACTTGGGGGGGTTAGGTGTTGCAGACAAGAAATTTAGAGCTGCTTTAAGGTATAAAACACAATTTTGAGGCAAGAGAATCATGAGTTCAAGGCCAGCCTGGACTGTACTGTGAGACTAGTATACCAACTGATGCGTTAATATCATTTGACCAAACTAAGTACTCATCCATGACTTGGGAAATCTCCCAAGCTAAGGGGTAAAACAGAAACACGTCTCTCCAGATCCTTACTTCAAATTTTGAATGTTGTTTTTTTTTCTCCCCTGGGCTAGTGACACACTGAATGAACCTCTATCAGGATGCTGACGGCAGCAGTGAGCTTCAGCTACTCATCAACCCCGAGATCTCGAGGGGACACCTCTCCTCCAGGGTGCACGGTACCCTGAGCCAAGTTCTTCAGTAGACTGTGTACTGAGTGCATTTTGAATTTATATTTTCAATTCATGATTGGTTCCTCAGGACATAATCCCATTGGCAAGAATCATCCCTGTAGACAAATGTTAGACATGGTAAAATCTAGATGTTGAGTACATATGCCTGCTCTCTGCAGTTCCTTAAGATTCTCTTAATGTTTGAAAATTTTCACTATTAAACACTGAGGAGTAACTCAGTAAGAACAAACATGGCAGTTTTTATGTGGTGTGTTGTGTGACTGTGTGTGGTACGAGCTATGTGTAGTGTGTCTGTGTGATAGTAGTGTAGCTACTCGGTGTCCCTTCCTCCTAAGACAGACTGGCAGGGCTGATGAGGGTCACCCATTTGTGCTCCTGCTTGGGATCAGGTGCCTGTACATGACTGGTGGGTGCTGCTGAGGAGGTTTGTGACTGTGAATTCGGAAGGTTACAGGGGTTTCAGTTTGTTTGTGAAAGAGACTTCACCTCACCTCGGGCCCTGTGAGTTTCTGAGGCTCAGCAAAGGGGCTCCCTAGCACTTGAGACTGGAGCAAAGTGCTCACCGATTCTCCTGTGGACAGTTGCTAACACATTAGATGGGAACTCTATTACGCCCTGGCTGGCTGCCCCAACGCAGACCCAGACAGTGAAAGTGACATGGGCCATGTCTGGCCACAGCAGGTAGCCTCAGGAGTTTCCTTTCTGTCCTTATAGTGGGTGACCCTGGTTCCAAAATGCTGGGAGAGTCCCCTTGTTTATAACAAGAAACTGAACTGCTAATTTGAAGTTTTCACCCAAGAAAAATTCTCTCGATGGCTTATGAATGACACCAAACAAAACTTTAAGCAATGCGCAACCTCTTTCAGGAAGAAAAGAAGAAAAATATCCAAACTCATTCCGTTTTGACCTATACAAAGACCCTGCAATGTGATCGTAAAGAATGCCAAGCCAACATTTCTTTATGAAAATACTGATTAAAAATTGACTTCAGGGCTGGAGAGAGGGATCAATAGTTAAGGTGCCTGCCTGTACCCATCCGTGTAAAGCCGGATGCACAGTGGTACAGGCATCTGGAGTTTGTTTGCAGCCTGTGGAGGTTCTGACATGCCCATTCTCTCTCTCTGCTTGCAAATAAAATGAATAAATAAGTGAATAATAAATAAATTTTTGTGCTAGAGAGATTTTCCAGTGGTTTAGGTGCTTGCCTGCAAAGCTTAATAAACCAGGTTCAGTTCCCCAGTACCCACATAAACCAGATACACAAAGTGGTGCATGCATCTGGAGTTTGTTTGCAGCGGCTAGAGGCCCTAGTGCACCCATTCTCTTTCTCTTTCCCCATGCAAATAAACAAACAAAATATTTCATATATATGTATACATATATATAATTTTTAAAAATCTGGCTTCAGCGACACTCTCGGGAAATCCCTGAGAACGTGGCAAATGTGGAAAGACTATCCAGTAGTCATCCAATAGCAGGCTTCAGTGAACTAACTGGGGACTCTCACCACAACAAACATTAGGGGAAGTGTCCAGAAGGACTACTCTGTTTCACCTGCACTCCTCAGCTTCCCTTACTGTGGTCATCATCACACACTGAGCTTTGTCACATAGACACAGTGACAACCGTCACTTCCAGACCCTCCCCAACAAAGATCCCTACAGCTTTTCCTTGTTCCTCAAAGCCTGTGGGACTGAAGTGCAGGTGCTCCAGAGCGGCCCTGGGAGCCACAGCTGGCGGAAGCTGGCTGTGATTTACGACCGAAAGGAGTGATCGGATGGAGCAGATATTTCCATCTCAAACCCGTTTGTGCTCTTATGGATAGAGCTCAGCAACATAAATACAGTATGATATGCTGTGACTAACTGAGATCTAATCCAAAAATATAGAGCTGCCTTCAGATATAAAATACAACTTTGAGGCAAGAGAATCATGAATTCAAGGCCAGCCTGGACTGTACTGTGATACTAGTATAACAACTGATGTGTTAATATTATTTGACCAAACTAAGTACTCATCCATGACTTGGGAAATCTCCCAAGCTAAGGGGTAAAACAGAAACACAAACAATCTAATGAAAGCTTAGGGAAAAAACCCACGACAGACTTAGAAACTGATATTGTATGTAATGGAGAAAGAGGGAACGAAGTGTCATTTGTCCCCCCAGGCAGCACTTGATGGCCTGGCTTATTTGCACCAGGGTAAGTTTATAAGCTTTATAGAATTGCTAGAAAAAATTCACATTTGATATCATCAAATAAAGGGATGATATAATAAATAGTGATATTTTGAGCATTTATTAGCTTACTGCCATACCATACTTGGAAAAAAATGTGGAATTCTATCTTCTTAAATATTGCGTGCACTAATGCATAAAAATAAAAGCCTGGCAGCATGTGGTGGTACATGCCTTTTAATCCCAGCACTTGGGAGGCTGAGATAGAAGGATTGCTGTGAGTGAGAGGCCCTCCTGGGACTACACAGTGAGATCCTACCTTGAAAAAAAAAACAAAAAAATATATATAAGTAAAATAAAGAAGCATGTGTGTATGCATGTTCATGTTCTCTGTTAACATGTGATGTGAGTCTGAAATCCTCTTATAATCAAGTCTGGTTTAAGTTGGATTTTGCCATTTTGATTCATTTTTGAGTCATTAAATATCTACTGTGATGATTTTGACTGTAAACCTGACTGGATTACTGTCTAGGAGATTAGTGAAGTACAACGTGTCTGTAATGACATTTTCAGTGATGATTAGATAGTCAGATCACAAAGACTCTGACCTGATGAGTGGATTAATCACCCCTTTCTGAAGTCACATATAATACAATGGGCATTGACTGTCAGGAGATGGTGAGAGGTTAGACATGGGCATGGTTTGAAGAAGTTAGGCAAATTATCAGAGGAATGTCATCCCTAGAGTCCTTCTCTCTGCCTCCTATCCACAACAAGATGAAGGAATTCCTCTGCCACCTGCTCTTGTCTTGATGCCCTGCCTAAGTGTGTGAGGCCAATCAACCAAGGACTGAACCCTCTGAGCCACAGTAAATCCTTCCCCCTTCAAATTCTTTTGCTTGGTGGTTCATCACAGTGTTGAGGTAGGCATTGGGGAAGTAGTTTAGTCACCCAGAACACTGCTTGTCTGAATAGTAAACATATCATTGTCCTAACTACACAGAAACCTGTTGGTAACATGAGAGCCCCTCACACCTGTATACAGATGTGTATATACCCTACTTGTAACAAGGTACTAGGTTTCTCATGCCCTAAGCAACCATTATTCACGATAAGTACCCATTTAGATGTGTTCTTAGATCTGGGATCATCCAGATTGAACTGGTTTGAGGTGCATGTGTAGTCAGGTAAACTGTGTTCTCTAAATGAACTTTTAGCAGAGAAAACCCTATTTATCATATTTATTTCCGTGTATAACTAACTGGTATTAAAATGTGTATTAAAATCAGATGCATCATCTACTTGTGCAGTAGAGAAATGTTATATAACCCAAAACTGTCACTCAAACCAGACGATGACCTAAACTATGTCCCTAGACACAAGCTCATCCTCCCCTAAACACCTTAGAAAGAGAAGCCTGAGAACACTTCCTGGTGCCTCTGAGTTCTCTCTATTCAAGTGGCCTGCTTTGTCAGTGTGTTCAAGTCTTTACTATTGCTTTGCTCTTAATAAAACTGTTTGCTGCTTCACTACTTGTGTGCACCTTTCTTCCATTCTGTGAGTGAAACGCCAAGAACCTGGAAACACCAGAGAAGAGCACTTGCAGGCAACACAAAGGTAACTAATACATCCGCTGAGGGTAGCTCTTTCAGGAGCTGTGCATAGATCAAACCTGCAGTGTGCACGACTTCCATTCACACTCTTAAAGGCTGAAGTGGACAACTGTGAAGACCATGAACAAGCTTTGAGCACACATTTTTTGAGGGTACACTGTGCCCTAGACAGAGCTGAAACAGTGACACATGAAAAGCATGTGTCATAGAATGCAGAGTCACATGGAAGAGACTCTTGACATAATTAAGTAAATCACTCACTTGTTATTTCTGACTGTATTTGGCTTAACATACCATGAACACATGTTGCATTTTATTTTTAGTTTAGTGTTTGTGATGGTTAAGTTTTGATGTCAACTTGACCTTTCAAGCAATGTTGGGTGGGTCTCTGAGGATGTTCACAGGAAGGCAGCCTCTCAGTAGGGGACAGGATGTAAAGAAGCTCAAAGAAGCTGGAAGTAAACATCTTTTCCTGTGTGGGCAGTGCAGGAAGGAAATTCCAGAGACTCAGGAAGCCATTAAGTCTGGGATAGAATTGCAAGACCCCATCCTAGGGCTTTATAAAGGGGAAATAATTTTCTTCTTGCCCCTCCTGCCTGTTCCCTGTTTTGTGTGTATGATGTAGGTGATGGGTTTTTCTCTCTGCTCAGACCTGTGAAAGAGGGCCACTTTCTGTGGTTTCTTCAGCAATAGGATCTTACCTTTGGCCTGGCTTCAAGTTTTGAGGGAACATTCACCATGGTGGGAAAACCATGTTAGGAGCAGAAAGTCAGCCAGAGTCCCATTATCATATCAGCATGGAGAAAGTAGAGTGAGAACCCAAGACAGGAAGCAAGGCTGGGCCTGCACAAGGCCCACCCCTAGTGACACGCTTCCTCCAGAAAAACTCCACGTCCTGAAGGTTCCTCAACCCTCCTGAACAGGACTACCACCTGGGGAATAAGTATTCAAACACGTGAGTCTATGGGGACATTTTATATTCAAGCCACCATAGGAATTAGACTAGAAACAATGCATGTTACAGGCTGGAAAAGAACCAGGCCACATTCTGCCCTCATTCAGAAAGCCTGAATGAGGCTAAATTAAAGAGTAATGGACTAATTTGTTTGGCAGAAGAAATCTCAAGACAGAAGAACATTCAGGCTGCTGAGGAAGCAGCTGTAATTGCTAGAGATCAGTCGCATTAAAGACACACCTCCTTGCTGCACTGGAACAGTAGAAAAGTGCCCTGAGTGTAAGATCCCACCCCTCCCATTGAGGTGTTTAACTTGTGAGAATGACAGTCCTTTTGAAGGAAGAGAGCCAGAATTGAGAATGCTACCGAGGGGGTTGCCTGCCGGCAGACAGAGATGACCGCAGCTGGGGTTGAAGGGAGCCAGGTTGCATCAAGCTGACAGCAGAACTTTTGTTGCAGGACTTTGAAAGCAATGGAACCTCTCTCAGCCAAAAGGGGCTGGACTCAAGTTACTAAGGCTTTTGAGTTCATGTCACTAAAGAAGAATTAAAGAGTGAGGACAAGGAGGAGGATAAAAGTAGACTTTATTAAAGAAAAGATAGGGAAAAAAAACTCCTGAGAGAATGGGAGCAATCCCCGAAAGAAAGAGGGGTTTGCCACAGAGTTTGGAGCTGGGATGTCGAGAAGCCCAAGGTGCCTAGGAAAGCATGCTTAGGATTTCTGCCAGTACCCAAAGAAGAGAAAGGGGAAAGAAAAGTTATGCCTTTTGTTGCAACCCAGGAAAGTGGGCAGGTTCAGTAGTGTGGGTCTGTGAACGATTGCACAGAGGGAGGGCCTTCTGTAGGTTAAGTACATTGCTTCATTAAGGAGATAACTATTCCTCTCACCTCTACAGCATGTTTGTAGGTGAGGGGTGGCCTCTTGACTAGGTGAGTGAATGACAGGATCCCAGAACCAGAGGATCAGGACCATAGGACTTTGTTCTCTAATCTGGAGGAAGTGTTTCTTTTCTTCCAGTGTTACCAGGGAAACAGGTGGTGGGGTACTTCCTTCAATGACCTTTAAGCCTGATATCTGCATTCCTATACACTTGGAAACATTAACTATGTGACACTGGTTTTGGAGGCATAAAAGATGTGAGATCAAGGGGGGTCATGGAGTCTTGTTTCATGGTTCCAGAAAGACACTGAGGCCAGGCAATGTGTGGCAGAGCTGGGGTCTCTGAAAGGAGGCCCTGAAAGGATACTGCATGAAGGTATGAAGGTGAACTGTAATGATGGAAAACTCGGGGTTTTGGAGATGCCAGAAATATAGGATATCTGATAAGGAAAGCGGAAAGTTCAGAGTGGAGCTGAACCCACAAATGAGATTCCGGGAGTGCTACAGGCAGTAGGACTGGAGAGAGCGAGCTCCCCAAGCCTTTTGGAACCCAGACGATTCCATCACAAGTTACCCTCTTGGTCTTGTTTTAATTTAATCTTTCATTGATATGTCCTCATTTCTCCCTTTTGAAACAGGAATGTTTACTATGTACTGTTCTATGTTAGAAGTATGTAAATTGTTATGTAATAAGAGATCATAGTTAAGAGTCAGAAGAGACTCTATACTTACACTTTTAAAAAACTTTTTATTGACAGCTTCCATAATTATAGATAATAAACCATGATAATTCCCTCCCCCCAACCCACTTTCCTTCTCTCAAATCTACCCTCTATCATATCCCCCTTCAATTAGTCTGTATTTTATTTCAATGTTATCATCTTTTCCTCCTATTATGAAAGTCTTGTGCAGGTATTATCAGGCCCTGAAAAGTCATGAATATCAAGGCCATTTTGTGTCTGGAAGATTGCATTGTGAGCAGTCCCACTGTTCCTTTGGCTCTTACAATCAGTCACCTCTTCTGCAATGGACACTGAGCCTTGGATGGTGTCATAGAGATGTTTCAGTGCTGAACACTCCACTGTCACTTCTCAGCACTATGGGGTCTTTTGAGTCATCCCAGTGGTCATTGCCATCTAATAAGAGAAGCTTCTCAAGGCAGGAGTGAGAGTAGCATTATTATATAGATATACACTTAAAGAAAAGTACTTATAGGACAGTTTGGTGGGCATAATATTTGCATTTAGCCAGACAACAGCAGGCATTACTCCCTCAGGGCTCATGACCTCCTCCATCATAGGCTTTTGACTAGGTCTTCAGTACCAGGCATGTATTCCCTTCCACAGAGCTGGCCTCCAGTCCAATGTGGTTGGTTTCCCCTATAACAGACGTCCCATTATTGCACTAGTTGGCACATTTGGCCCAGCTGGCCAATCTTAAGGCTTGCAAGGCCCACTGCTGTTTACCAACATTGACAACCTCTCTCTCCCACAGAGCTGCATGCAGCTATAGCTTTTTCCAGATTTCCATCAGCTGGTTAACAGGGAGAAGACTTCCAGCACAGCTCCAGTTTGATTTCCCAGTGATCTGCAGCCTAAGTATGTGTTGTCTTCAGCAATAGGGTCTTACCATCTCTGGTGGGCAACCAAGAGCCTTGGCAATGGCCTGTAATGAGTTTGGGGCCTCAGGAAACTCCCTGGCCAGCAACTCACTGGAAGGTATCCCATCTCTGGCACTGAAGTTTTTCTAGTAACAATCTATGGATACTAGATGTGCCTTTATCCAAAGAAGTAGGTTCCCATATGGCTTATTTTAAACCTCTTAAATTTTGACTAGCCCTCCTCCCACCCCTCCTTTATTCAATCCCTTCACCTGACCCCACTTAGGCCATTGCACTCCCAGTAATCAGTTCATCTACTTACATATATACAGTCCCCTCCCCTTGCGTCTCCTCTCTCCTCCCTCCCTTCTGGCTCCTTTCTGTCTTACTGGCCTCTACCACTGACTTTCACTTTGTAGCTAGAATCCTGCCCCTTAATCTACTCTTCAAGTCTGTTTCTTTTGGTTGGGGCACTGAGACCATTAATGTTAAAAGTTATTGTTGAAATGTGTGTATTTATTCTTGCCATTTCTTGCTTTTGTAGTTTTTCCTTTATTTTCTTGTATTTTCTATTATTTGAATATTTATTTTTTCCTGCCTTCTCATGCATGTGCGTTTCTTTCTCCTCAGTCCATAGGATTCCTTCAAGTATTTCCTGAAGAGCTGACTTGGTAGTCATATATTCTTTTAGCTGATTTTTGTTGTGGAAAGTCCTCATTTCTCCTTCAATTGTGCTGGATAGCTTTGCCAGATATAGTAATCTTGATTGATAGTTGTTTTCTTTCAGAATTCCAAGCTCTTTTGGTTTTTAAGGTTTTTGTTGTGTAATCTGCTGTTATTCTGATGGGCTTGCCTTTATGGGTTACATGATGCTTCTCTCTTATTGCTTTCAATATATTTTCTTTGGTCTCTGTGTTCAGTAGTTTAATTTATAATATGGCATGGAGAGGTTCTTTCCTGGCTTTGTCTGTTTGGTGTTCTAAATGCTTCCTGTATCTACATTGGCATCACTTTCTCTATTTTGGGGGAAATTCTCCTCTGTACTCAGTCTTCTGAATTCTTTGTCAGGCATTTCATCTATGTCAGTCTCACTGGAGGCCATTTCTGATGGATTTATAATTTTTGATGGAATTATATTGTCTTAATTTTATTTGTTTCTTTTATTATAATGTAGAGATTTTTGTATCTTGTTAATTCATTGCTTGGATTTTGTAATTATCTGCTGTGTACTTAGACATGTAGATCAGAAGTTTTATATCTTCAGCCTAAAATGCCAGGTGTGGCTCTTATATTATTCCCAGAGTGACAATAGAAATGATCCAAGGTATTGTAATTGCCGGCTATGCAAATAGTCTAGTAGACTGGGCAATATATTCATATAAACAAGACCAGCAGAGTATTTATGCAAGAGTGGGGATTAACCAGGTCATCCAACAAAGCCAAAATTCCTCAGGGTGTGTTATAACCCATACCCTTAATTCTGTTGACTGTGAGGCTGAGATTCCTGGTCTATAATGGGTTCCAGGTCAGCCTGGGATGGAGTGAGGCCCCGCCCCCAAGAAAGACAGAAGAACAAAAACAAGTCCCTATAAATCAAGAGATATCAAAAACAACCACCCCACTATTAAAACTCAGTTTATTTAAGAATGGCAAAATAGACCAAAAGTATATCAATCAACTCTAACACATAACCTTCCCTGACATGGTGCAATTAACACTTCCAGTGCTGGCCTATACACTGGCTTTGGGGTAGGTATTACTCCAGTGTGAGTCGGCCCTGTTGCTTTTGGGGATGGAGTCCATCTCACCAGTGCTAAGTGTGAGGCTGGTTCCCTCTTTGTCACACTGTGGGCTCAGCTAGGCTCTTTGGGCCCATAGATCTGCTGTTTCAATCAGCTTCACTGGATGCTGTGTGGTTGCAGGGTGGCTCTGGTCCCTTGGGATCCTTAGTTCTTCAATGGTTCCTGATGCTGGTGGTTGGGGGAGGGGAGGGTGCTGGAAGCTGTTGTGGATCTGCTTGGCTAGTCCCTGGGAGTTACCTAGCTGGTTCCTATTGTCTTCGGGTTTTGTGACTTTCTAAGGCTGGAGTGAGTGGAGAATCCTTTCACTGTGGTTCTGTTCCTGCTGGCACAGGGCTCAGACTGGTCCTGTGTATAGCTTTTCTCAGCTGACGAAAGGCTCCTCACAAATGGGAAGAGGCACAGAGGTTAATGGTGCAGACTTGAAAACTCTGAGGCCTGAAGTTGCTGATGTCCACACTTACACCTCTGAACAGAGTTACAACTGTTAAAGACTATGGGGAATTTTGAAGCTTGACTGAATGCATTTTGACATCCATGAGCCTATGGGGACAAGAAGGGAAGGTGATGGTTTAAAAGTGATACATTTGAGAGTGAGGTTGACAAAGAGTGGACTTCTAATGGTAAATCTCTGTTGCCAATTTGACAGGATTTAGAATCGCCATGGGAACAAATCCCTGGGCATGTCTGTAAGAGATCTTCTAGTTTAGGTTAATTGTAGTGGGATGTGGTTGGTATCACTCCATGGGCTGGAGATCCTGGACCGTATGAAAGGAGAGAGCTGCTGAACACCAGCCTTCACTGCTGTCCGCGTCATCATTGTGACCAGCTGCCTCACCCCCTGCTGCCATAACTTCCCAACCGATGGACTGTAACTGTGAACTGATTCTTATCAGATATTTTGTCCCAGCAACAAGAAAGGTAACATACATACACTAAATATCTTAATGGATACTATATAGCATTATCATAAAATTGTAAATAACATTATAGATGTTTGAAGTTTGCCTTTGCCTCATTGTCTTCTGCCCTATTTTTTAATTATGCAGGATGATATAAGGTCATTCACAGCCCTATCTCTGCTCTGCAGCCCCTCTAGCTGCTGCACACTGGTGAGTCCTTAGAGGAGGATACTGTTGTGAACACAGGAGTCTATTCTGGTAAGGGTGGAGTCATGGCCTTGCCATGGAGGAGAACAGGAGGTGACGGTCCAGAGGTAGGGACAGAATGGGGGAGGACATAGAAGGGAGACTCCTTCTGCCTGGCAGAGGGGACATTCACATTCCAGGGTTCTATGAACTGCTCCAGGTCCTTTTGGAGGCCTCAAAAGCCCAGACAGATGAGGAATATTCTAGGAACCTTCATTATCCAACTACAAATTAGAACACCCAGCTGGCTTCTTTCTTCCCAACCCAGCTGCCCTGGATCACTGGACAGCACTATGGAAGGCAGGTGGGAGGAGGTAGTGTCTGGTTGTTAAAAATTGTATTCCTAATTTTTGCTCATGAGTCAATCCCAATATAGTAGAAGTAATAAGCTGTATATATTCTCAGCCTTCCTTCCTGAATATATCACAAAGGATTATCTCAACAGCAAAGTAGATACAATCCTCCACATATTTTTCTCCTATTCACTCTGATCTATTCACTCACATTGAGAGATTAAATTATGCCACATAATTTCAATTTCCTGTTTAATTTCTACAATCATAAGCATGGATAAATGTCATAGTCAGCCACACACTGCTGGAATGAACCTCCAAAGCAGGCATAGTTATGAAAGGAAGGGATTTATTGAAGTTACAGATCTAGGGGAAGTTCCATAATAGTGAAAGAGGCTGGCCCCTTTCATAGATCCAAACAGAGAGACAGAGACAGAGACAGAGACAGAGACAGAGAAATAGAGAGATATGCCATTACCAATACCACAAGCACATGCCAGAAAAACAGGTAGGGGGAAGGAAGAGAGAGATTTTATTCCCCTTGAGCTTCTTTACATCCTGCCCCCTACTGAGAGGGCTGCTCACTCTGGAGGATGGGTTCGCTCTGGAGGATGGACCTCTTTCTTTAGTTAATCCTTCCTGTAAGCAACCTCAGAGACCCACCCAAGATTACTGTGGACTACTAAACAGGTCAAGTTGCCAACAAAATTTAACCATCACAGTAAAATTCATGACATTTCATATAGATAAAATCCATCTTATAGGCCCTTAATACTCTCCATGGTATGATACACCATGTTTGAGTCAGCCATTGTGCACTGATGGACATGTGTTGTATAGCAAATTCCTCTGCATTGAAATATTCCCTCCTAAAGGAAAGAAGAGGATTAGGAGACTCAGGAGGTCAACAAGTCTGGGGAAAAGGTTGCTCCCCTCCCTATGGTTATACAAAAGTTAACTGCTTGGGAGGAGATTCTCTAACCTGCCGAGCTGCCTGCAGGTTGTGCAGTGAGCTCCAGAGATGCAGCTTCTGTGAGCTGTCACCAAGGCTAGGGATGATCTCCTCAGTGATGCAGCTGCCTTTGAGTCATCCATGCTCCTGGAAGCAACCCTCACCCTGCTCTGTAAGTAACACCAATAAACTCACTGGTTCACCAAACTAGTTTTGGTGCAGTTGTGTTTTGGTCCGTCGTCTGTTCCCTAGCTGGGATGAATAGACCTGTGCTTGCATCTTCCCAGGACAAAAATTTTCATATGCCAACATGAAATGTATGCTTAGTTTTAGCTTTTACTTTTAAATATTTTACTTTATTTATTTGAAGGAGAGAGAGAAAGAGAGAGAGAGAAAGAGAGAGAGAGAGAGAGAAAGGGGAAATGGGTACACCAGGGCCTCTCATCACTGCAAATGACTCCAAATGCATGCACCATCCTGTGCATCTGGCTTTACATGGGTACTGGGAAATCAAATCCAGGGCCTTAGGCTTTGCAGGCAAGTTCTGTAACTGCTGAGCAGTCTCTCCAGCTCTAGGTTTAGCTTTTTCAGACAGACTTGAAAGCAATATCATTTTGCCAATATTGTGAAGTACTGGAGGTTTTTTTTGAGGTAGGGTCTCGCTCTAGCCCAGGCTGACCTAAAATTCACTATGTAGTAGTCTTAGGCTGGTCTCGAACTCATGTTGATCCTCCTATCTCTCTGTCGGATGTCTAAAGTCAAAGGGCACATGCATTTAAAAATTATAGTCACTGTTATTTTGGTAGGTATCTCTTCCATCTTCCATAGTAATATTTCTCTGTGTATTTTCACTGTCAACTTGACTGGATTTAGAATCACCTAGGAGTCACACCTCTGGGTGTGTTTGTGAAGGTGTTTCCAGAGAAGTTTAACTCAGAAGATGTATCAGTTACTCTCTTGTTGCTAAGATAAAATACCCAACCAGAAGCAGTTTAAGGAAGACAAGAGTTTCTTTTAGCTTAACGTTTCTGGAGTGTAGAGTCCATGACTGGAGGGGGAAGGTGAGGAGGGGACCATGGCGGGAGCAGGAAGCCTGAGTCACACTGTCACATCCACGGGAAGGAAGTATTGAGAAAGATGAAAGGTGCTGCTTCATTTGCCAGTTTTCTCCTTGTGTTCAGTCTAGGACACCAGCCCATGGATCGTGTTGGTGGTACCTAATCTAGGAAATCCCTAACAGACACATGAAGAGTTTTATTTCCATGGTGATTCTAATCCTTGTCAAATTGGCATCCAGAGATTAGGCACCACAGAAGGAAAGAGCCACTGTGAATATGATGGGTCTCTGAGGTTGCTTACAGGAAAGATTAAACTAAAGGAGGAGGTCTCAGGCAGAGTGTAAAGGAGAAAGCGAGATGAATACCAGCACCCATACCCTCTGCTTCCTGACTGACAATAGAATTTGACTAGCTCCCCCTCGCTTCTGCTGCCACAACCAGAGTTGCTCCCCCACTTTTGTCTTTCCCACCATGACGGACTGTATCTCAAGCCAAAACAAACCCTTTCTTCTTAAGTTGCTTTGTTCAGGTATGTTGTCACAGAAATGAGAAAAATAACTAATAGATGTATATACAATCTTTTTATTTTATAAAGTTATAATCATATTATATACCTCTTTAGATCCCTGCTTTTTAAACTCTAAACATTTTGAAAATTATTTTATAAAGAGCTATGATTTGATGTTGGCAGGTGTAAACAATGCCATTTTTGAAATGAAAGGAATGTTTCTTATTTCAGCCAACTCTTTCTCAGCAGGAGAACGAATGCCTTGTTGACTGACTGTGTTGAAAATGTTAGACCAAGAGAAGGTTAACTTTATAAATCTTCTGGAGTCAACAGGGAATACTGCCATTATCTGTTTGTTGTTGCAGGAAATCTTTTCAGGGTAACCTAATAATACAGATTAGGAACAAGGTAGCTTCTCTTGATACATAGGTAGCTAGGGACCTGCCACTAAAACATGGATGTCATTGTGCTTGCCTTAAATTTACATCTAATCCACTCTCATCCAAGACAATTGAAAACAAGCCCCTAATCCCTCCTCAAGCAGCAGCAATAGCTTCCTGTTTCTTCCAGTTTTACAGGCTTAGTCCCTTGGGTGGGCCCTTCCAGAGTCATTATTCCTCTTGGGCTCACCCACCAGTTTTCTCCCTACGCATCACCTGAGCCTGATGATGAGGCTCATTCTAATTAGATGTCTGTTTCCTATAAATGAGCCTGAGCTATGTGTATAAGCCCCTTCTGTCCTGTCTTTCTGCCTTTCTCTACTTTTGCCCTTCCTCTCTTCTTCCCTTCTCCCAGAAACATGTGTAAGAGAGTCTCTTGGTCTCTCTTGACTGGGCTGCTTTACTGCTTTGTTTTCCCTCTTGTCTTAACTCTCCCTAAAATAAATCTCATAATTTCCCCTTCTCCGAGTCGTGTTTTCAATTCTTTGATAACTTGAACAAGGACCCAAAGTTGCGGGTTCTTGGGCCTGGGGGGTATCTCCCACATCTTTATAGAGATCTAATCCCTCCCAGAACACCAATGCTGCATTAGTAACAGATCCAGAGTTGGGGGTTTTGTCACCTAGATCCTGTGGCACTATGTCAGTGAGAATAGTCACTAAGGCCTCTGGGGTGAAGGTGTGACTCTCAGCCACATTGTTGTGGAAAGCTTGTGTAAGACTTTACAAAGTATCTCCTAGTGGGCGCTTCTGAATTTTGGAAGATATTTCTTCAGTTCTGTTTTTCTGCTGTGGGATAGTAAATGAGGCCAACACATGTACATTAGTCAGAGAAAATGAAAACTGAGGGCGTCAGATCACACATACGGAAATACTAATTCTAGGAGCGCTTCGTTCTGTGCTGTGTTGAAGGGCCAGTGGAAGTACGTTTGCCCTGTTCCTCCAGTGAGTGTTTGAAGTCCTTCCTATCAGTCTGAGAGTTCAGTCTCTCCAGAACTGCTTATGGACTCTGCAGGTAAGCAGGTGCCATAGTGGCCAGGCCTAGGCATGTCCTGTGGCCTTCAAGGCTCAAAATAACCTCCTTCTCCAAAGCAAGGGTCTTCACTGCTATGTATGTTTCCTTCCTGCCCAATAAACATATGGACACCCCCCCCCCACACACACACAATCTCCACATGCTCCAGTCTGAGCTCCCTCATTTCTGGGAATGCCTCCCGACCTGGGTAAGCCCGAAGCTGATGGTCACTTTGCCACAAAGACAAGGGGCAATTTTCGGCCCTAAATGTTCCTCTAAGTTGGAAATAATGGTGGCGTGTTGAATTGACTGGTTGTAAGCATTCACAGATATTTTAATCCACACAGGCTGCTCTAACAAAATACCCCAGGCCAAATAGCTTAAACAGTAAACATTTATTTCTCACAGTTCTAAAGGCTGGGAAGTCTAAGTTCAAGGTTCTGGCAGACCTGGTGTCTACTGAGGGGCACTGCTTCCCTCTTAATGGGTGGTTGCCTTTCATCATATCCTCACTGGGCAGAGAACAGAGGACAAGGTAAGGCTTCATGTCCACTCTTTTTTTTTAATTTATTAATTTTTTTTAAGGAGAGAGAGAGAGAAAGAGAGAGAGAGAGAGAGAGAGAGAGAGAGAGAGAGAGAACACCAGGGCCACCACCTTGTGGGTCTGGCTTATGTGGGTCCTGGGGAATTGAACCCTGGGCCTTAGGCACTGGAGGCAAGTGCCTTGACCACTGAGCCATCTCTCCAGCCCCATGTCCACTCTTAAGGCACTGTTCCCAGTAGGAAGGGCTCCACCTTCTTGGCTCCACACCAAAGGCCTATTTTTTAACACCATCATGCGGGACTTTGGGTTTCAGCATATGAATTGGGGGTGGAAGGCACAGACTGTTTAGTCTCTAACAGCAAGGCACCCAAAATGCTACTTATAGAAACCAAGGTGGGTGTGGAAAAGAAGAAAAAGGGATAGAGAAAGTGTTCTTAACAGTTGGTTACATGTGTGTTAGAAGCAGACCATATTCCAGAACAGGCATTACTGCAGCTGGGCACCATGTCTGCAGTTGTGAGCAGTGTGGTGGTTAACTTCTCGTTGCTGGAACAAAGCACCCAACCGGAAGCAGCTTATGAGAGGAAAAGGCGTATTTCGGGCTTATAGTTTTGGTTGGAAGTTTAATCATAGTGGACAGAAACATGTCAGCCAGCTTACAATGTCACATAGCAAGTTAGCCCCGAACAGCCAGCAAACTAGACTCAACAACCTTGAGCTCTGTCCCTTAGAACACACCTCCTTCAGCAAGGCTCCACCTCCTACAGGTTCCCCCACTGTGGGGATAAGAAGGAGCTTTAATGACAAACACTTGAGGCTTTGGGGGAACTTTACACTCCAACCACCATAGGCAGTGGCAAAATCAAGGGTTGATAGTCAAATTGTCCTGTGTTTGAAGATTTGATGTTGGAGAATATTGTGTGAGTAGGAGATGGTAAATATTAAAGATGTGTGTGTGTGTGTGTGTGTGTGTGTGTGTGTGAATGATGGCCAAAAGAAGGAGCATATGATGGGCAGGACTGGGCAGCCCTGGCAGGGTAGTGTGGGGCAGGACCTGTTCTGACTGCTGGGTCAGAACAGGGTTAACAGGAGCACAGGTGCTCTCAGGCAGACAGCCCGGATGCTCCCTCTCTCAGAGGCCACACTGTGCTTCCATGGCAATGGAGATTCAGAAGGAGCCACCTAGGAGAATCCTTTCTGATCCCAGCAAGTCTGATCCTTGCCCTGATCCTGAAGGCCAGGGTCACTGAGCGTGATGGAGGATATTGGCCTGGGCCTCAGGCTACACCCTTGATCCTGTTGCTCCGTGATCCCTAGCTGTGTCTACTCATCTCTGCAGGTGGATCCAATGCCCAAACTCCTAGGCTAGCAACTAGTGAACGCAGAAAACGTGCGTGGACTTTGGTGTTACACAAAGCTGTGCTCCAGGGAAGTCTGGAGATGTTACTGTCCATAATTAGTAAGCCTCTGGACCCCAATTTTTCCATCAGGAAATAGGGGTTCTCACCATCTACTTGAGAACCAGAGAGGATCATGAATGCCGCTCCTCCCTTTTGTACTGGGTCTGGGTCCACAGAACTTGAATTGTGACCCTCCTTTGGAGACACAGACTCCCTGGTGTGCAGATGACCAGCTGTGTGTGTGTGCGCACATGTACACACCCTGTGTGCTTGTGTGAGGAGGCCAGAGGAGAGCATCCAGGGTCCTCTTCTATCACACTTCTGCTTTATTTCCTTGAGATAGAGTTCCTCACAGAAACTAGGGCTTCCGTTTTTCACTCAGACTTGCTGACCAGTGAGTTCCAGCGATTCTCCTATCTCCACCCCTTCTTAGCACTGGGCTGCATGGCCAGGCCTGACTTTTCATGTTTGTTTGTATTTTTGATTTTTTTTTTAGGTAGGGTCCCACCCTAGCCCAGGCTGACTTGAAACTCACTCTGTAGTCCCAAGCTGGCCTCAAATTCATGGTGATCCTCCAACCTCGATTTCCCAAGTGCTGGGATTAAAGGTGTGAGCCACCATGTCCAGCCTCACCTGGCTTTTTACATGGGTGTTGGGTGCTTTTTCAGCAAACACTCTTACTGAGCCGTCTCTCCAGGCCCATGACCTGCTTTTAAGTAAACTTAGTATTGTAGGCACTCGATACCAGAAGCACTACTGTTAGAACCACAGCCAGCTCAGAGTGCTGTGTTTATTTCTGTGGCGGGCATCCTGAGAACGTGCAGCTCGCTGTCATTCTTTGTTCTGTTTTCTCTTACTGTCTCTTCTCAGTTATTCATACATATCCTTCCAAAGGATGTACACACAGCAAAGGGGTGGGTGTGCACTGCTGTTTGGGAAACCATATTCTTCACATGACACTATATTGCCAGGATCTGTGTGGTTCATTTGCCCTTGGTTCATCTATCCATCACCTCTATATGGATGGGCACTGGTATGGTCTCCATGTTGTTGTTACCAAAACAAGCTGCCAAAAAGACGCCATAGTGCTGAGAAGAAATGACGGTGGGGTGTTCCAGGGTCTCCAGACCCTGCAAACAAACTCCAGACACACGTGCATCCTTGTGCATGTGGCTTTTTTACGTGAGTACTAGGGCATCAAACTTGGGTCCTTCTGCTTGGCAGGCAAACGCCTTAACCGCTAAGCCATCTCCAGCCCTGAATAGGACTATTTCGCTAGTGGCTAGGACAATCAGACATCAGTCCATCCATTGTCCATGTTGTTGCTATTTCCAAATAAACATTTGGTTTTGTTGAATTTGTCTATTGTTTCATTGTTTTTCTATTCCATTTATCTCTGCTCTCATCTTTACTATCCCCTTCCTTCTTCTAGATTCAGCTTGGTTTTCCTTTTCTACTTCCTTAAAGTGTACAATTAGGTTATTGATTCTAGATATTTCTCAATGGAGGTGCTTGTGGTCATAACTACATGGTCTTCATAGTGTCACAGAAGTTCTGGTGTGCTGTGTTTTCATTTTCATTTGCCTCAAGGCATTTTGTCATTTCCCTTGTCATTCCCCCCTTTGATCTGTTGGCTTAGCTGAGGAGATGGCTCAGTTGCCACACAAGCGTGAGGACCGGAGTTTGAATCCCCAGCATCCACATGAATGTCAGACATGCACGATGGCCTGCTTCTACTTCTGGCATTTGGAGGCAGAGGTAGAGCACTGATCGCTGGGACAAGCTGGCTAGCTAGGTAGTTGATTCAGCAAACTCTGGAGTTAAGTAAGAGACTCTGTCTTGGTAAATAAGGTAGTGTGTGCAATCGAGAAAGATACCTGACATCAACCTCTGACCTCCATGTGTATGTGCTCTCACATAAGCAGTAACTTTCATATAAACACACCAGCACAGCACACTTACAAAATGAATGTGTTTCATTTAAAATACATCTGAATCATCCACTTTAATTCATGATTTCTCCTTTCATTAAATTATAACTGAAAGAATCCTTTGGGTGATATAAAATGTAGGTATGCTAACTCTTTGGTGGCATTGTGACTGTTGTAGTCAGCTTTCTAGTTGCTGCACAGAAAGAACCCAAGCAAAAGCGGCTTGTGGAGGAATGGGTTTATTTTGGCTTGTGACTCAAGGGGAGACTCCATCCTGGCAGGGATAACAATGGCATGAGCAAAGGGTGGACATCACCTCTTCCACAGCACTGCAAACAGCGGCAGGAAGGTGTGCCAACACTGGCAAGGGGGAGCTGGCTTATAAACTCCCATAAGCCCGCCCCCAACAACACAGCTCCATAGAGGTTGTAAAATCCAAACTGCCATCAGCTGAGGATCGATTACCCAGAACACATTGATTTGTTTGTGGGGGACACCTGGATCAAACCATGACAGTGACTTTGCTATCCGTCCTACCGAATGTCCCATGTGCTCTTGAGAAAGATGGGCCCTCTATTGTTGGCATGTGTTCTGTTAGGTCCACTTAGTGAACTATGCTGCTCAAGTTCAATCTGACTTATGTCTGATTGCCTTGTTGATGACTGAAGTCTCCCACAAACACTGTGGGTTTATGCATTTCTCATATTGGGTTCCTTCCATTTTCCTCCACATATTTTAGGGTTATGTCTTTAGATGTGTAACTGTGTATAATTGAATATCTTCCTCATGAATTGAACTTTTTATAAGTATATAATAACATTCTTTGTGCCTTTTTTTTTTCAAGTCAAGGTAGGGTCTCATTCTAGCCCAGGATGGCCTGGAACTCACAGAGATCCTCTTACCTCTGCCTCCCAGCACTGGGATTAAAGGCATGCGTCACTGTGCCTTGCTTTTTTGTGCCTTTCTCTGTGTGTGATATGTATGTATGCATGCATAGTCATAGATGTGTGTGCTTGATGTGTGGGTACATTTGCACATGTGTGCATGCATGTGGAGGCCACAGGTCAATGTCAGGTGGTCAGGTGGCTTTCGCCATCATTCTTTACCTTATTCTTTGAGACAGGATCTCTCACTGAACCCAGTACCCATGGAAAGCCAGATGCACAAAGTGGTGCTGTGTGTCTGGAGTTAGTTTGCAGTGTTGAAAGGCTCTGCAGTACTCTCTCTCTCTCTCTCTCTCTCTCTCCTCTCTCTCTCTCTCCTTTCTCTCTCTCTCTCCTTGCAAATAAATCAATACAAATAACATTAGGAAATAAAAGAATTTGACTTGGAAAGTTTTCACCCATCATTTCTTCATTTCCCCACCCATAAAGGTGTGAGTGCCTCCAAACCTGGATTGCTGGGTGTGTCCCCACCACAGCTCCCTCTCACATATTTCACCCCTCCTGTATTCACTCAGTGGCACCAACACTCACCTTTGCTTTCTTTGTTCTTGAGTGCGAGCCATCTATTTCTGACCCACTGGCCTCTAGGAGTGTGTTCTTTAAAGATGGCTGCTTAGGAACCTGAATCATCCTGTCTCAAAGCTGGTCCCCTGCAGCACTGGCCTTGGAGGTGCCCAACATGCCCCGTGGTGGCCGAGGGGAGGCACCTGCTGGATCCCAGCAGTCAAGTTCCTGCTTGTAAGCCAGAAGCCTCTCCAGTCAACTCCCAGCTCTCTTTGCTGCCTTCTTTCATGAAAGAGGTCCCTCTGGTGACTTCAGGTCCTGCTGCGACAATGCTGTTCTCCACAGCTCCAGCTCTATGGCTCTGTCCTACAGCCCCAGATGATTGCCCTGGCTTCATGGAAGGTGCCACTCAGAGCCCACGGAAACTCAGGGACTAGGAGCTGGCTTATCACTGCACCCTGCTTCAGGGCGAGGCCAGACTCTGAATTCTGCCGCCCATGCAAATTCATAAATAGAAGGTTCCCAGATACAGAATAACTTCACTGCTAGGTGACAGAAAGAAAAAGTGGAAGGTGTATTCTGCAGTGTCAAGCCAGTGTGGGGCACCCAAGTCTGGAACTAGGACCAAGATTTAATAGCTGAGGGGCTGGAGAGATGGCTCCATGGTTTAAGACATTTGCTTCATTAATCACATTTCATTCACCATCACTAGCAGGTAAAGGCGCTTGGAAAACTGATAAATATTTGTTCCTCTGATGCCTCATGTAAAAACCTTAAAAGCCATAAACTGCAATATCATTAATAAAATGACTGCCCTGAGTTGCAAAAGCCAATAACCCAAAATAGTGTCTTATTGTTTGAAAATCTTCTATAAAATAGGCACTTGCTTACAATGCCTGATGTCCTGGGTTCCATTTCCTAGGACCCTCAAAAAGCCAGAGGCATAAAGTGGGGCACACATCTGGTGTTTGTTTGTAGTGGCTGGAGGCCCAGATGTACCCATTCTCTCCCTCCCCCTCTCTATCTGTCTCTCTCTTTCATTCTGTTTGCAAATAAAATAAAATAAATAAAACTTTTAAGCAATGATATTGTGAGTATGTATGTGAGTGTGTGTGTGTGTGTGTGTGTGTGTGTGTGTGTGTGTGTACAGGTGCGTGTGTACCACAGCATACATGTGGAAATCAAAGGACAACCTTGGGGTGTTGGTTTGCTCCTTACCTTCTACCTTCTTTGAGACAGGGTCTCTCCTTTTAGTCACTGCACTGGCCAGGCTAGCTGGTCCTCAAGTCTCTGAGATTCTTCTGTACCCACCTCTGTCTTGTCTATAGGCATGTGCACGGATTACAAATGTGTCACTGATGGGTCTAGCTTTACACAGGATCTGGGGATTTGGCTGTTTGCCAGGCTTGTGCTGCAAGTACCTTTAACCACCACACTATCTTTCCAGCTCAAGAAATGAGATTTTAAAAGGGGTGGGGTTTCAGGCTTTATGGTGAACTTGATACTATAAAATGGTCAGAATTTTGCATAATCATGAATTTTTATTGCATCTTGGGACTGATACAAAGTGAGGCGACCCTTCTGAGGTTGGAGAAGAGAGCTTTGGGAGGGAAGCTCAGCTGGTAAGGCTTCTGGGGCAAAAGTCACAAGCTGGGGAACAGAGCTGCCGACCTGACACCAGGGATAATCCTGTAAGCTAGAGAGGCAAGTGTGGTCTCCGGCTGGCAGAGAAATAAATTGAAAGCATATCGCTAAGATTTTAAGCTTAAGATCAAACAAAATATGCTCACAAGGATAAGAAAAATAAGCCACAGTCCCTGAGCATCTTTGTGCCCTATGCTAGCAATGCCATAGAGTTAGATCTTCCTAGACTTCAGGCTTTGAATTTTCATACAAGAATATTAAGTAGTATATATGAAATGCTTAAAGAAACACAAGCTGAAATGACAAAAAAAAACCTCATGCTTTTTTTTTTGAGATGGTAATCTTCCCATTTCAGCCACCAAACAGAAATTTTACATTATCAGAAGGATGTGTAAAAGACCCAAATAGAGTTTTTAGAAATAAAAATATTTGTAAAAATAAAAAAGCAAATTAAACATCAGGTAACTGAAGAGAGAATTATTGATGGAACTAATCTAAAGAGATTACAGAGAGCTGGAGAGACGGATCATATGCGAAGAATTCACAAAGGTTGAAGCTGGAATGAGAGCTAAGACGTAAGGATGGGATGAGGCATGCGCTGAGACACAGAGATGAGACCTGAGACACGGGGGTGGGGCAAATCTAAGACATTGTAGGGGATGAATTCTAACATGTCATGATGGGGTGTGATGTAAGACTCAGGCATGGGATGAAATCTATGGCCTGGGGAATGGGAAGGAGAGCCTAAGATGTGGATGGGATGAGAACTAAGACATGCATAGCTGGAGTTCAGAGGAGAAAAATCATGAAAAGAGGCTGGAGTGATGGCTCAGCGTTTAAGGTGCTTGCCTGCAAAGCCCAAGAGCCTGGGTTTGATTCCCCAATGCCCACATAAAGCCAGATGTACAAAGTGGCACATGCATCTGGAGTTTGTCTGTATTGGCTAGAGGCCCTGGTGTGCCCATACTCTCTCTTTTCTCTCTCTCTCCTCTCTCTCTCTTTCTCTCTCTCTCATCTTTCTGCTTACAAATAAATAAATATTTAGAACAAATCATGAAAAAAGGGAGTGATCATAGGAAACAGTTAAGGCATTCCTCAATTAACAAAATTAACAGTTAAGGCATTCCTCAGTGCAAGACTACAAGGAAGATAAGATGCATAATTCATAACGAGCTGCATGAAGAAAAGGAGGAACCCATTCTGGGTACCTTGAAAGGCAGAGCTGAGGACAACCTGCCCAAAATGGTTAGAAAGAAACAACAGGTCATGTGTAGAAGATCAGCGAGCAGACAGGTTTCCTGATGGCAAGAAGGAGGCAGGGAAGTGCCCAAATCCTGGACCAGTAGGGAAAAGAGCGTGCCAAGATAGACTTGTGCCAAGTTTACCACTGGTAAACCAACACCTACAAACATGAGTTACTGCAGGAAAATGCATAACGCATACCTTGATGGAATCCACAGTGAATCGTCAAGAAATCCATAGCCATTTGCAGACGCTTTCCTGAGAGCTCCCTCAGTGGCCATGGGTCAGTCATAATTTATAGATAATGAGAACATCGATTTGGACAGCATAATGAACAACCTTAATTAATGGCTATCCGCAGAGCCCTGCATTCATTAAGCAGAGCCAGTCTCCGTTAGCTGACATTGTACAGACTGTCTTTCTTACCTGCTGCCCAGTTTCCAGAACAAACTTTTACTTTCCTTGGCTGCTATTATGATTTCTAATTAACAATGTGTCATAATTCATTTTCTTCATGGTTCTTGATCTTCAGGTACATTGAACTTTTTGCACCTTGAGTTCATAATTTATGTCAAATTTAGAAATATTTTGGCTATTATTTTTTCAAACATTTTTTTCTATACCCCACCTACTTTCTTCTGTGCTTCTGGAACTCCAGTTACATATGTACTTAGTAACATATTACTGACAACCCGTGTCTCCTCTCTTTTTAATTGTTGGTAGCTGGTATTCACTGGCCCGACATGGACAATCTTTTTGTCTTTAATGTCCATTCTGTTATTCCTCGCATTCAGTGTATTTCTCATCTTGTGCTCTGCAGTTTTACCCTTAGAATACTTCTGGATCAGTATTGCGTCTTCTATGACTCTATTAACATGGAGAAACAGTTATGACACAATTTTTATTCCCTTGTGCCAGTTTTGGGTCAGTTTCAGTGGATAGATTTGTCTCTTTATTATGTGTCATGGTTTGATCCAGGTGTCCCCCACAAACAAATGAATGTGTTCTGATTGATTGATCCTCAGCTGATGGCAGTTTGAGTTTTACAACCTCGATGGAGCTGTGTTGTTGGGGGTGGGCTTCTGGGGGTTATAACCATCTTCCCCTTGCCAGTGTTTGGCACACCTTCCTGCGGCTGTTTGCAGTGCTGTGGCAGAGGTGATGTCCACTCCTCTGCTCATGCCATCATTTTCCCTGCCAGGATGGAGTCTCCCCTGGAGTCCGTAAGCCTAATAAACCCATTTCTCCACAAGCTGCTTTTGCTTGGGTTCTTTCTGCGCAACAACTAGAAAGCTGACTGCAATATTATGGATCAAATTTTCCTGTTTCTTTGCCTAATATTTCTACTAGAAGTTATGAATTTTACCTTTTATGAGTTGGATGTTTCTGTATTCCTGTAACACATTCTGTGACACAGTTATTTAAAAATGGTTTTACTTTTTGCACCTTTTGGTTAAGAGCTGTGGACAAGACTAGAGAGGAGCTCATTTGAGGGTGACTGTCCTCTTTGGAAAACCACACCCTTCTTCAGTGCCATCTGCCCAATCAGTACCCATGGCTTTGAGCTTCTGGTCTGGCCAGGACAAGCCTTGGCCCTGTCCAGCTCCCTCTGACATGGTCTAGCCTTCTGTCCCAAGCTTAGCTGGTTCCCTACCATGCCTCAATGATAGGTGCTCAGCTGGACACTCCCAGGCCTTGAGGTTTTTGGTCTGTGGACTCTGTGAGTTCTGTCTCCATTTTCCTGATCTCTTGGCTTTCCCAGCTCAGAGTCGGAGGTACTGCCTGGGCTCCCCTCCCTTTCCCTTCCCCCTTCATCAAGTCAAGTTCACCTAACTGTTCCCACTTCTCAGGGACCAGAGGTCTCTGGTTTTGTAAACCAGTTTTCAGACTTTGCATGTTTGTCTTGTTTTATGAGGAAGAGGTAAGTCTATCTTGCTGAGAGCAAGGCTGCTCTGTGATAGTTTTGTGAACATTAGTCTTCATCACATTTCTTCACCTGTATTGTTCATACGAAGAGCATTGGCCAGACCCACCCGGACTCTTGCTGTTACTGAAGGGGCCACGAGCCACACACTGCCCACAGCAGCAAGGTCCGAGCTCTCCTGTGCACACAGGAAAGTGGGTGACTTCTGTCAGAATGTAGCAGGTGACTATCACATGGAGTGGGACACAGAATCACCCTGCCACCCTCTGCATCAGTCCTATGGTCTCAGAGGAGAAGGTAGAGCTGGCTATGTCACCCCTCCATCTACGTGGACAGAGGCTTCCTGACCACAGGAGGTTATTACTGTTTGCCTCTCACTTTCCACCATTGACCACAGTCATAGGAAGCCCGGGGATGGGACAGCACAAGCAGATCTTACACTGTGTGTTCCCAGAGGGAAGAAAGTTCTGGAAAACTCTCACCTTTGGACAAGATGGAAGGCTAGAGCAGACTAAGCCACACATTGTCTTCATGGATTTTAGACAGGGCTTGGAGCACAGTCCACAGAGTTACCATCCATGGGAGGGACACAGTGCTTAGAACTCAAGGCTGTTTGGTCAAGAATGTATTTTAACTTACAAAAAGCAATAATTCAGGGTTTTGAAACTTGAAACATATTTTTGGTTGTGTGTGTGGTGTGTGTAAGCATGTTCACATTGTATAGAGGCCAGATGTCTGTCCTCAGCATTTCATGTGGGCCCTGGGGATCTGACCTCAGGACCTCATACTTGGGCAGCAAGCACCTTACTCACCAAGCCAATCTTCCCAGACCCCAAATTTAGGACATCTTCAAAAGTAAGATATGAGCCCTTTAGTTAATATATTGTATAATTGTTTTTGTATGTGATGGCTGCAGAAATCTAACAAACCTTTCTTATGGAGGAAGACAGTGAGAACCACCGGCCAGCTGAGAAAGCTCTGATGCTTCCCAGTGGGAAGGGATACTTGCCCATTCCTTTGCCCGCCATGGGCCCAGCTGCCTCTAAGGTGCTTCTTAGCCTCAAGGTGGGATTCCTTGGGACCAGAGATACTCCAATGCCCCTGTTCCTGGTGAAGGGGGGGCAGTCAGCAGAAGCCATAGCCATGGAAATTTTTGTGACTCTCTAAAGGGACCTTGTGGCTCTTGGGAAAGTTCACCCAGCCTGCCTCCTCAGCTTCAGGCAGGAAGGGCTCCCAACATGGTAGTGGGCTGCATTGTGAGGGTCTCCTCTTCATCTTGGTGTCCCTGTCTCTCTCTCTCTCTCTTAGGAGGTTTGGAGCTTTTCTCTGGAATAGGCCCACACGAAAATTGAGTCTTCCCGTCTGGGCTTTTTTGAAGCTGTCTTTGTCTCCACAAGAAACCCTGTGGACATTACCCTCCATGGACTCACAGCCTAGAGGCTAGGATATGAGAAGTGAACAGACATGTGTCACATCATGAAGTTCTGGAGCCTCTGCAGTCTGGGGTGTTGTCTGGATGGGCCTCTGGGTACAGACCAGTGTCCTTGGACCAGTGTCCTCCCTTCTGCAGCATGACTGGCAGCCAGATGGGGAAGTACTACTGGTGAGCACCCCCATAGTGTGACCTGACAAAGCATCTCTCTGGGGTGATTGATCACTGCAATTGGAACACCAAGAGTGTGACCTTATAAGTAAACGGTCTTGGTCTAGGAATATAGCTCCTGGCTGGTCCTCAGTGCTAAAAAAAAGGAAGCACCTTTGCAGATGCAATTAATTTTAGGATCTTCCGATGGGAACTGCCCTGGATTATCCTAGTAGGCTCTAAACTCAGTGACAGTGTCCTTATGACACTCAATGGAGACACACAAGAGAGGGGGCCATAAAGACATAAACGGAGAAGGGGTGACATGGCCACAAGCCAAGCAACACTTGGAGCTCCCAGAGGATGAAGAGTCAAGAGGCACTGCCCTCCGTGAGTCCCAAATATTGCCAGATCCAGCCCACTCCCCCATGCTGCATTTCTAGCTTCCAGCTGTGAGTAAGTGTGTGAGAAACCACACAGCATCCTCCAGAAAGTGGACAGCCCCATTCACAGGACAGTCTGTTTGGACGTGTGCCCAATGGCCGGACTGTCAGTAAGAAGAGAGCGCCCACATTCTGTAACCACCAAGCACTGGGTGCAGACCCACCCAGCAAGGGTGCCAAAGGGCAGCCATGGTTTTATGCAGGGGCCACCCCTTTCCAAAGAAGGCTCTGTCGTCCTTCCTGGCTTGGGAAGACCAAGTGACCTTACTCAGATAGATGACTTCATCAGCCTGGCTGAATGGCTACCTGCCATAAAGTAACCCCCCACGAAACAAAACAGTTTCATTCACAGACAACCAGTAATTGTCTTCATGAGCTGATCCATTCCTGATGGTGAAGCCAGTGGGAGCTGACCCCACCACCCACCGTTGTGCACACCAGCAGAGGACCAGCTGCCCAAGGCTTGTCTCCATCATCTGTGCTGGGCAGCTGTGCTGAGGGCTTGCAGTGTCCTGGACAAGCCACTTCTGCACCAGGCACCACCGCCTTTCTCTTCTCCCAAAGGCTCCTAAAGCCTGATGCTACACCACCCTGTAATTTTTAAAAAAATATTTTTATTTCATTTACTTGCAGAGAGAGAGGGAGAGGGAAGAGAGGGACAGGGAGAGGAGAGAGAGAAAATGGGCACGCCAGGGCCTCTAGCCAGTGCGAATGAACTCAGATGCATGGGCCATTTTCTGCATCTGGCTTTAAGTGAGTGGTGGAGAATCAAACCCAGGTTGTTAGGCTTCGAAGGCAAATGTCTTAACTGCTGAGCCATCTCTCCAGCCCCACCCCTCTGTAATTTTATCCATGAAGTCACCACCTATATGTCAAGAGTATTTGCTTAGGTTTTGGAAACACTTAAGTGCCCAGAACTTTCATACTCAAGTGATGTTCTTGCCCGGTCTTCCAATTAGCTGGCACTGTTGCTGGCTATGGGTGGTATACGCTGGTAGAAAATTCCCGAAGAGGTAGGGGCAGAAGGATCAGGAGTTCCAGGCCAGCCAAGTAGCTGAGACTACCAGGTAGGAATGTATCAATACGTCACTGCACCAGACCCAAAGCACCTGCTTTCTTACATGCTTTTCACCCTTTACAAATACTGTAGTTGGAGCAGGATCTTGACTAACCTTAGCTTCCAGAAATGGCGGTGCTTGGGACTGTGTGGGACATAAGACAAGTAGCCAAGCGAGAACCTCATAAAAACGAACTGGGTACCAGAGTACCCCACACAGTCTTGAGACGCACCTGACCTCTGTGGTGGGCATTCTCTCAGGAGAGCCAAAGCTAGAAGTGGCTCTTGGGGCATTCATTTTTTGAGTTGTAGAAGGAATCAAAGGGTCTGAGAGGAAGCTGCATGGTTCCGAGACCACCAGGGGGGCAGGCATGAAGTTTTAGAACCAGATTTGTGAGATGCCTAGTACCCCATCTTCCTCCCTGCTCTTGTGGGGTTCCCTGACTTGGCTAGAATCTGAGTTGAAGTGGGAGGCTGGCTCCTTCAGCTGAGTGCTGGGACCACGGGGAGGATGGAGATTGTCCCCTGCACCCAAACCTCAGGATCTTTTGAACAGCAGAGTCCGTAGGGTGGGGACCATGGCAGGTGTCCTTAGAAAGAAGGAAGATCAGCGAGGGCTTTTAGGGTCTCTTCACGCACGCGGTCAGCATCTCAGCGCAGGGCTCAGGGTGGCCCTATGACCGCACCCCCACCCGGGGCCCCGAGGTGCAGGTGCGCCCATGCGCCCCTCCCCGGCCTCCGCCCCGTTCCCACGCTCCGCGCCCTGCGTCGAGCGGCCGCCGAAGGCCTGCGGTGTCCACCCGCAGCCTTGTAAGGCAGCGGCGGCTCCGGGCCTCGGTGCGCGGCACCAGCTCGGGCCAGGCGGGGCCGCGGTGCGCGCGGAGGCGGGGCAGAGGGGGAGGGGAAGGTGGGCGGGGCGGCGGGGCGGGGCGGGGCCCCGGCGGGCGGCGGCGCAAGCGCTGGGCCTCGGGGCTAGCGGCTAGTCGGGGGAGGCGAAGCGGTGGACACATCCGAGGTAAGCGGGCGCAAGGAGCTATCCGTTGTCAGGGGCGCGGTGCCGGGGCCCCTTGGTCAGGAGGTCCCGGATCAGCGCAGGTGACCACTTGTCACTCTCCGTGGCGACCTGGGCGCTCCCGCCGCAGTGGGGACCCCGCCGAGGACAGGTCTGCGTGTGCCGGAGTCGGGCGCACTGCTCCCGGCCAGCTCCAAGTGTCCAGCCTTGACAGTCCTCGGGGGTCGCCGCCCGTGGGACCTGGTGGGCCACGGCTTGGATGGGGTGAAGTGGAGCCACCGCCCCGCAGCATGCATGTTTGGGGGCCGGAGCTGCCGGTGCGCCTGGGCCCCGATCGTGGGCGCGCGTGGCGTCCTGCAGGTGACAGCGCCTAGTCCGCCCCACCGCCCTCATCACGCAGTCGGGATCGCGGGGTGTCGCCTTGCATGGCCGGGTCTGCGCGCCTGACGGTGAGAATCCAGCCCTTTACTCTGCGGTTTCGGTTATGTAAACGAGGCCGTGAATGAGGTGGGGAAGACGCGTCGCACCCTTTGTGGCGCGGCGGTGGATGGGCTCTGCGGTCGCAGGGATCCGCCTTGCGGGGTACCCCAGCGGATGATCGCGCTCAGCCCCGCGGCCATCTCCGGCCTTTCCTCTCCCCTGGGCGCGAAGGTGACCCGCACAGGCGGCCCGCGCCCTCCGGGGTGCGGGCACGGGGAAGAAATCCTGCCTGCCCAGCCTTCAGCTGGGTGTCGCGTGCCATCCCCTCTCCCGTCACGTGACCCTCGAGGGCTCGCGAGGGGGAGGGGCGCGGCTTGAGCTCCAGGTCCCTAAGGACGCTCGTATTGGGAAAGGTTCATGATTTCTATAGGGACCCACCATTCAGAAAGGTGCCCCAATTTAAGCGCCTTGTTAGAAATTCCTGTCATCACAGATTGGCTGGGCGCACAGAGGCGCGATGGTGGACGCGGTGGGCTGCGCGTTTTCCTCCTGGTGTCTTTTTGGTTCACACCTCCCTCTCCTTTGAGGCTGCAGCGGATGACTGCTTTGATATCACCCAGGGTTATAAAATCCCATTTTAGAAGCTGTTCTAAGCATGAGAAAATTTAAGACAATGGAAGCCACCGACCCAGAGTGAAGGTGTGGGAGAAATCCCTGCGGATTGGGGCCCTGCTCCTGAGAAGAAGTTTCGTTGGCAGAGGCCACCTACTTGTAGTGCACACCCGAGGGAGGTGTGATCCTCTGCCCACCGCCTTGGGTGGTGGCTTGGAGTCCCGTACAGTTCAGCTTCCTCTGGTAGAAAGGCTTGCAGACAGAATGGAACCTCCCGCTGACAAGGGAAGCCATAGCTGGGGCTCAGACAAAGCTGCAGCCCCAACACCTCCATGGGCTCTCCAGCTGCTGAGCCATCCTGGGGAGACCAGCTTCTTCCTGTGGAGGACATAGCACCCCCATCCATGATCCAGAGCTCCCCCCCCCACCGGCAGCATCCCTCTGTAGGCACTCCCAGCCTTGGCATCCTTGCCTGGGGCTGTCCCCACCCACGGCAGCCCCACCCGTGAACCACAGGCACTCCTCACTCCCCTCCCCAGCATCCCACCTCTGCAGCGCTCGGAGAACTTTCCCTTGAGTGGTGGGTGTCAGCCCCCGGAATGGCTGTGGACCTGCCTGGGTTCTGTTGGCTGAAGGCTGTGTGCAGCCTGGAATTCTATGCTCCGCAAAACCATAGCTGTCCCCAATGCCCAAATGGTGGGGAATGAAACCTGTTTGGGTCCACACTCCCCTCAACCTACCGTGATGCCGCTCAGCTAGAAGCTGTGGTCTAACACCTTGATGTCCAAACGCAAGGCTTTCTTCCATCTTTCAGGAGGAAGAGGACATTTTGTGAAGCTCACCTTCACCTCCTCTCCCACCTGCCGGGCTGAACCAGCCCCACTCTGCTAGATGCCTGGTCCCTGAATGACCCCCACAGGGACCCTCCCACAATCCTGAGGTTTCAGTTTCACCCCGGCAGCCATTCTTGCTACCTTTTGTCCTATTTCTGGGAGTCTGAGTATGTGGGTCTTGTTAGTTTCAACAAAGGAGCCTATATCCCTGAATACCAGTTTATCCGTACCAGCATTTCTGACCCATCTGCATATGAAATCCTCTACTAATACTCTATCATGCTGGCTTATCCTTACCAGGAGCGGTCTGAGCAGTTTACTGAAGGCTCCACAGGCATCCATTCTGTGAACATCTGCTGTCTTTGGGCTATGATGAATAAAGCTGCCTTGGACCTTCCTGGAGACTCACAGGCTCCTGTGGCACTGCAGCTGTCTGGCCTCGGGTTCCATGTAACTTCAGACTTAGTTGGAGCAGATTTCCAGAGGGTCTCAAGGGTTGCCTTCACCATGCGACCCTCTGTGTTCCTTATCCTGCCCCACTTGGCATTGTGGGTGTCTGGATTGGGTTTTTGTCTGCACTTTTTTGATATTAGCAAAGCCAAGCTCTTCTAGTCTTATTTGGCCAGGCCATCTCTTGACTGCAGTCTTTCCTGCTGAGTCATCTTTTTTTTCTTATTGACTGTAGAGGCTCTTTGTATATTTTGGACGTTTGTATTTGTTGTGTATACCAAGTGTCTTCCTCTACCTGAGCGCTGCCTTTTCAGCCTCTTGCTTCTATATGCTGATGAGCAGAAGTCCTTAATTTCAGGGTGGTTCCATTTCAAATTCTTTCCTGTAAGGCATTGTGTGGCTACTGGATGAAGGCAACAGCCTTTGCACAGGAGGGAATACAGCTGACCTTCCATGTATTACCTGTAGGTGTGCGGGGTGTCTCTGCTCACTTCCTCTGTTCCCTCACCTCTTTCTCTGCATGCCAAATGGAGATGAGGCGATGTCATAGAACACAGGTGTCACATGTAGTCCCCTACTTAAAACCCAGCCTGCTTGGGCTGACCTCCCAGGGCCTCTGGATATACATACCCTGGTCTGATCCTCTGGTCCCCACCCTCCATCCCCTCTGGCTTTGCCTACAAGGGGGTCTCCTCAAAAGCTACTCCCCCTGTGAGCCCTGCCTCTCCTTCTTGTCCCTTGTGCCCTGTCAGAGTCTGGGAACTGAGGCAAGCTGACACACACTGGGCAGTTCAATGTAAATCCATTCTACCAAAGTCCTGGAGACCACAAGTTTAATTCAGCTTTGCTTCCAAGGCTTCAGGCAAGTCATTCCTGCCTCTCTCAGCTTCCAGTGCTCAGGTGTTCCTAGGCTTGTACCACACAACAACGACCCACCTTTCTGCCTCTCATCCATTGTGCTTCTGGAACCACATACTGCCGACCAGTAATTTATCCAGAACAGAAATTTATTTCTCACAGCTCTCTGTTCCAAGGTGCCAACCGTTCTGTGTCTTCAGAGGGCACTGTCTGCTTCTAAGATGGTGCCTGTGGAGCCCTGTGTCCTCACACGGTGGAAGGACCTCAGCCAGTTCTCACCAGATCTCTGAGGAGCTTGGGTGCCTGGCTTAATCTCTTCCCCAAACACTCCAACTCTTTCTCACCACAGTGAGGGCTTTGGAGGGACACCTGCAGACACCTCTTGTCTCTGCATCTTCTCCCCCATCATACAGGGTGCTGGCAAAGCTTTACATATAGATGTGGCTACTCCAGGATGAGCTCATGTCAAACATTCTGTTTCCAAACCAGACCTCATTCACAGGTTCTGAGATGAGGGTGAAGACACACCTTTTCTTGGGCCACTGTTCAGCCCCTGCTAGGCAGCCGCCTGGCCAGTCACCATGTCTTCCTCTCCCCTAGCGGGGTGCCCATGCATGGCCGGTTCTGGTTCTAGCTGATGCTGACTCACAGGTTCTCAGGGTGCCCTGGAGCTGTGACATGGAGTTCCTGGAACTATCACAGCAGGAGACCCTGACATGCCACTTTGGGAAATGCCCTCATGGGAATAGTGACTCTGCTGAGAACAGATCTCAGAATGTGGCTCTATGGTGAGCTTACAGGGTCACTGGATCTTGATTTTATGTTTGAGCTGAGATGCTATGTTGGTAAATATCCTGGTTGGGGGAGGGAGTTTTAGAAACAGTATTTGACTGGATGGTGTGTGTGGTGGGATTGGATCTCAGCTCTTGCTGCTGATGGCCTTAGATAGTTGTGGGGAACTCATGCTGAATGCTTAGTGGGGGCCACTGCTTCCTTGCCTTCTGTCCTCATCTCTCCAGGCAGGCGGACTCTGGCCCAATGAGAGAGCCATGAGGACGACCTGCAGGAGCTACTAAGCACTCTACACATTCCGTAGTGACGGAATTCCACAGGGCAGGAGGTTGCTGCATCCTCTTATATAGCTGAGTATGACCTTGAATTTCGGATCCCCTTCTGCTATCTCGATAGTGATGGTTACAGGTCTGTTTGGTGCTGGGGATTGAACCCAGAGCTTCATGCATACTGGGCAAGCATTCTACCCACTGAGTGACATCCCCAGCCTCAGCTATCCTTACTCCTACAATAGAACTGTAAGCCAGTGGTCACCCCCAAGGTTGCTGTGTCCTGACATCTCCCACCAAGGGACAATGAAGGCAGTACTATGGGCCAGGGCCCAAAATGTAAGTTCCTGGAAGCTGCGGGCCCTGGTGGAGTAACCAGTGGCTTTGTGGGGTGCTAGGCCAACTCCTGCCAGCCCTGAGGAATCCCTGCCTGACACATCTCATGTGTGCTCACAGAGAAGGGCCCAGTGGGTGGAGGTAACCAGGCCTACAGGCCTCCCAACCTCCTTTGTTTCCCTGACTGGGGAGGCTCCTTGCCCGAGATTCCCCTCTCTTGGCATGAGTGCTCAGTGTGTGGGCATGGGTGCTAAGGGGCCAGGCTGCATTTCCTGATCAGTTTGGGCTTCCAGTACTAGGCTCTGTGTGCTTGGGATGGGTAGGCACACTCAGAAAATGCCTGCTTTGTGGGAGCTGGCCCTGCTTGGGATGGTGGCCTCTAGTGAGATGAGTGGCCATTGACATGGAGTGTCCTGACAAGGAGCAGGGTGGGTGGGTGCACTGGGGCTGGGATAAACAATTCCCAAAGGGTGTGCTGTGCTCAAGTATGCTGAAGTACAGAGCAGGTGTGGGGCTGCCTGTATCCTCTTGGGTGAGCCCTCTCTAGGGGCAATACCAAGCAGACCCCACACAGGAGCCTCTTTCTGACCCTGGAGAGGCCTCTGTGGGACCCAAACACTGGTGGGATAGAGCAAAGAGGGAGCAGAAATCTCTGAGAGGACATTGTCCATTTCTTCTTCCCACATTACAGGAACTTTTTTCTTCGGGGCTTCATTTCACGAGTCTTTTGAGCTGACTGCTTTCTGACCTCATTGTTGTTGGGGAGACCTGCAGAACTGAATGTAGCCTAGCTGGTGGCCAAGGGTTAGGAGACCTGTTATCTACTGATGGGTAGAAGGCTCCCAGGTGCCTGCTCACCCTGGATTTATCAGGCAATATCTTTCATGCCCCATACCTTGTCCATACCTCTATCAGCTTCCAGAGCCCAGGCTGAAATGGAGCCCACAGAACATTCTAGAGAGAGCTATCCTTGGCTTGTGTGCTCCTATGGAGATGCCTGTGGGGAACAGGAATGCTGTTCCCTTCCTTCCCGTGTGGGTGTTCCATTCAGATCCCTGCCCTGATCACAGACACCTTGTCTTGGTTACAGGCACCTGTTTATGTCATAAAAATTTATGATATGTAGATTCCTGGTCCTGCTTATAGGCAACTCACTGACACCCAGATTTCCAGCCTTCCTGTAAGAAGGCTGTGCACTTAGGTGTGGCCGTGGCTGCCTGGCCTGTGGAAGTCTCTCTCACTTTTAGATTTTCTTTAGGCAGTTTTTTTCCTGTAGGTTTTGCTTCATCAGTTTTCTTTCTGAGATTTGCTATGGGGAGTTGGGAGCAGATCCGTCCTTGGGGAGTGAGCAAAAAGGCCTGGCCTTGGGGCTGAGGGTCCTCTGAGCCTATAGGAGGCCCTATCTCTGGCAACTGCCACTGTGAGCTCTGTAATTTCATCTTCCAGCTGGCCTCCTCTTCCCTTCCCAAGCCTTGTCTGAAAATCTGGTAACATAGTCTGTTCACACTCTCAGTGCAGGAGTGGATAAGTTACCAGCTCCTGTCCTCCTGACTCCCCAGGGGAGGTAAGCATCCTGGCTGGGATGCTGGCTGGTGCTGCACCCCTCCTCCACATCACCTTCTCTTCCCTTTGCTCCCAAGGGTGAGCATGGCTCAGGAAGCTGTTCCTAGACAGGCAAGGGGCTCACTGGAGGTTGGGACACATCCTTCTTGTCTGGGGAACTCTGAATCACAGACTAACAGAAGAGGGGTGCAGGGTATACCTCTAGGGTATACAGAGCAGAGCTGAGGTACTGGACCCACACTTGGGGGTGCATGGTATACCTGGGGTGCAGGCTATCCTTTCATCACTATACCTGGTGGTCAGATGGTCAGACTCCTTGCTGGAGTCTCTTCTCAATGACCCTACTTCCGTAATGGAAATTACAGCAACAACAGGACACACAGCGATCTCTCCCAAGGCTCAGATCAGCCCGAGAGGCTGTGGGGCAGGAAAGCGAGGAGGCCAGGGCCTTTGCATGGGGTCAATGAGATGCTGCAGCCGGCTACCCTACAGCACTGGGGGAAGAGCTAGAGAGGCATCCAAGGAAGCCGTAAGCCTGCAGGCACCCTCAGACTCCAGATCACCTTGGTTGCAGTCTTGACTCTCTTTGGATTGCATTTGATCTCACTGCTGCTGTGGTGGGTTAATGGGGTTCACACTAGAAAAGCACTCCGAGCTCCCAGTTGCTGTGACACCTTGCAGCCTCCTTCTTGCCCTCTTTCTCTCTCCTAGGGCGGCTCTGTTTTTCATAGTAACGAACAAGTCTTGCTGGTCTTTTTTGTACAGCCACAGTTAGAGTCTAACTCATTCTGTTACTTTCATTTAAATAAAAACTTTTCTGATGTGCTATTAAGGTAGTACAGGTTCAGGGTAAAGCAAAGCCTGGGTGTGTTTGAGGGCCAGTGGGGTGCAGAGGCCCATAGCACCTTTGGAGCACCACTCAGGGACAGGCCAAGATCTCTTGTCCCTCCTGTCCTTTGTGCAAGTGTGTTGGTGGCAATCTGCCAGGGTACTTGTGTAGATCTTTCAAAGAGGACCCATACCAGACTGATTCTGCTGTGAACTGTCGCCATCATTGGGGACCTTAAGACAGTGTGGCCACATTACCAGCTGCTAGGTGCAGCGGCAGATGTCAGCTAGCTTTGTTGTGGGGTCCAGAAAGTTCCAGGCCAGCTCGTCCCAGAGTTGTATATGGGGTTTGCTTTCTGTACTCTAGCGATTCTTGGCTGTTGCCTTGGATTCTTTCCTGAGCTCTGTGCACAGATGTCCTCCAGCCAGCACTGCCACCCTGTCCTCAAGGTGGACGGAGCCCCCTGTGTCCACTCTGGAGAGTCCAGCCAAAGGCCTGAGTTCCCTCTGCATCCTCTGAGTCCTTGGGGTATGGGTGGAGTCCTGGCAGAGGCCTATCTTCCCGAGAAAATGGAGCGTGGCTGGCAGAGCACCCCCCATCCTGGTGTCTCTGGAGGACCTGCCCCAATCCTGGCACCTGTGTGCCATCTTGTGGGGCTACAGGAACCTAGGCGGGATGCATTGGAGGGTCATTCTCATGATTCCTTTTCCACTTGACCTATCACTGCTTGACTTCCTCCCACTGCCTTACTTTCTCCTCTGTGTTCCTTTCTGCCGGGTGCCACATGACCGTTGCCAGGGTGTCTTGAAGAAGGCAGCCCCTCTCATGTTTCAGTGGCCCAAGAGGCAGAGGCTCAGATAACCCGCCAGCTGTGTGCAGTCACTTTATCATGGGTCAGGTCTGTGGAGACATGGGAACCTGAGGCTTCATGCTCTAGCAGAGTTCCCCATTTAACCTTTGCGTCATTTGCCCTATCCTGGCCCAGGGCCCCATCTTGGGATGACCTGATGCCCAGGAAAGAGTCTCCCATTGAGGTGACCGCATTTTCCTATTATACTTTTGGTACTTTCTCAAGAGGAGCCCCAGGGAAAGAGGAAACCTGGCCCTTGGAAGCCTCCAGCTGACTGTCATCTGTGTGGTTTGGGCTGTTTGTGGAACTTGTATCCTCATGAATTTGGCGGAAGCCATACCCCTTGGTGATGGAGGCTATGCCTTGGCCATACTCACGTTGGTGCCCCAGCCTGGATGGAACTCTGTGCGTTTCATTTGTGGGGTGAGCTGAGTGCTCTCTGCAGCTTGGCATGTGTCTGTTGGAGATCTCCCAGTTTCCAGGGATGTGCTTCTGACCTGTTGCCACTTCTCCACGGGGTCAGAACTGACCATGTGCCTGTCCCAGTGCTCCAGAATCTTGCTGGGAAGTGGCACAGCCCCTCGGGCTTCGCAGATCCCAGGGGTGTCCCCCACCCTTGAGGGAGAGCATCTTGCAAAGCCCGAAGAATATTGCTGCTGTCTTTCCATCCTTCTCTGAAGGTCCCCACTCCTGGGCCTGGGGACCAGCCACACAATCTGGGATCCTGGGAAGGTCCTTTTCCAGTGTCACCATTCCTGGGAGGCTGTTGGGGCCAGGGTAGGACCCACTCTTACCAAATAAGGCCGTATGTCCCACTGGATTGGAACCTGAAAGGCCCAGCCTATAGGATTAGCACTCGGTCTGATGGCTAGACTGACAAGTTCCTGCCAGGCAGGTGGTTCTGACCCTTGGGAGGGGGGGAGTGCCCATCTTCAGCTCTTGCCATTTTCTGTTGCCTGCTGCCCATATGTATCCAGAGCCAGGGTCATGGCCATTGGAATCACAGATGTGTTATGGAAGCAGAACGACCCCTTTCTTCTTTCCTTCTTCCCCAGCAACATGGCTGACAGCAAGGCCAAGCCTGCCAAAGCTGCCAACAGGACACCCCCCAAGTCCCCAGGGGAGTCCACCAAAGAGAAGGCTGCTAAGAGGTTGTCACTGGAGTCAGAGGGTGCCAACGAAGGGGCGGCAGCAGCCCCTGAGCTCAGTGCCCTGGAGGAGGCCTTCCGGCGATTCGCAGTGCATGGCGACACCCGGGCCACAGGGAAGGAAATGCATGGCAAGAATTGGTCGAAACTGTGCAAGGATTGCCATGTGATTGATGGGAAGAACGTGACTGTCACTGACGTGGACATCGTCTTCAGCAAGATCAAGTAAGTGTCACCCAAGCCTGGCTGGGCACTGCTCATCTCAGTGAGGTGCCCTGCTGCTTGCAGACCCTGCTGTCCTCAGGGCCCCAGAGCATGCTGTGCCCAGGGCAGCCTCTGGACTCCTCGGCCATATCCTGAGCTTTGTTCCTGTCTCCATGATGTGGGGTTTAGCCCTGAATGTGGTCTTGGGGGTGGGGTTCTCTCCTTGAGCTGACCTCTGATTCCCAGGTCAGCAAGCTGTTGCTGGACAGAAACAGAGGCCACTGAGGTGGACAGAGCCCTTGACTCTGTGGGCTGAGCCTGTGAGGTTGGCATGGGCCTCTACAACCCTGCCCCAGGATGTACCAGTGTCGTTTGCCTGCCCCTTGTCCACCTCTGACCACTCTGCTCTTGGGAAATGTTCACATATGCAGCAAAGTTGAGATAGAACAGAAATAAAAGCCACACATCTATCTACCAACTCAGCAGTCCCAGCCTGTGCCCTGTGCCCTGGCCCATGTGCACCATGGATATACATCACCTCTCCTCTGGCATCTCTGAGACACCTGGACATTTTTGGACTGCCACAATCACATGATTACCCCTGGGAAGATTAACTGTCCCCAAGGCCACTGCCCAGCTCTGCCCTGCCCAATATGTGCAAATGACTCTTTTCCCCTTGGTTTTGCCTGTGCGGGCCTGTGTTTCAGGCGTCTGTGGCTCTTCTACCTCAAGGCTCCAGGGCCTTGGCACCACCAAATGACCAAATGGCCTGTTTGTGTGTGTGTGTGTGTGTGTGTGTGTGTGTGTGTGTGTGTGTGTGTGTTTGTTTTTCCTTTTCTTTTTTAGAGCCTGTGAATTGGCAGGCATCTGTATGAGGCCAGGTTTTATGGGCTGGTCTCCATGGGTGTTACTAGTTGAGTATTACCTTGGCCTCTTGTGCTTGGTAGGTGATGTGGCCATCATAGTTGTGGCCCTGGTTACCTTTGTTCATGGACACACTGGTGTCCTCCAGGTGTGGTGAGGCTTCTTGTCTTCCCATCATACATTGGTATCATGAGTCTTTAGGCAGTAGGTGGCAAAATGGAGGTGGCCTGGCAGGTGGCCCCTGAGAGCCTCAAGTATCCCATGCCAGGATCTGGGGCAGGCCTGGGCAGATGGAGAGGCTATGTATGAGCCTTCGAGCGGCAGTATAGGTAGGCAAAGGGCACCATAGCTAGGAGACTTGACTGTCGGCTTCCTTCTGCAGCAGAAGCCATTCATACTCAAGGCCCCAGGATGAGCCAGAGTTTGTAGGAAAGAGGCCCTGGCCGGTAGAAAGGGGCTCTGTGGAGATTACTGTGCCAGAACCTGGCTGTCCTCACCTGTCCCAGAACTCACATTGACTTCCTGTTCTGGTAACTCAATACCTCCGTAGAGCAGGTATGCCCCAACCCCACATTGCTTGGCAAGCTTTCTGCTGTGGACAATATGTTGGAGTGTGTCTGGGGCATCTCAGGCTTGGATGGTTGTGCTGGCATGGCTATGAAACCAGCCCCAAAGGGGCCCTGCATCTAGACCCTCTGTGGGCCCAGAGAACTGCACGGGGAGGGGGGGGTCGGTCCAGAATGGGCCTGTTGTGTTTGTTCTGTCTCCAAGGGAAGTGGAGAAGAGACTCTTTATGTTGTCTGATCTCCATAACATCTCAGATCCATCTCAGTCTGGAGTGCAGCCATCCGGAATCAGGATGTGAAAAGAGGCCATGGCCAGGGGCTTAGAGGAATGTGGACACCTTGCCTTGCTCTGGCCAGGTCCCTCTGTGACAGCACAGGCCCTGTGGTGACCAGGCTTGCACTCCTGGATCATGGCCCTCAGATTTTCCCTCATTCTTTCTTCTCTGAGATAGCTTCATCTGTGCATGCTACGAGACAGCACTGACCCCCTTGTGGCCTCCTCAAAGGTGGGTTTGCTGAGGAGTATGCAGTCCACTGCTGCACAAGGGGGACCTTGAGCCAAGAGTCCTTGAGCTGGGGGATAACAGAGACTGTACTGACCATGAAGCCACAAGGGATAGAACAAGTTATGAGGACCCAGGCATGCACTTGCAGCCAGATGTCTACCATCCTACAAGGCTCCCAAACTGCTACAGCTCTTTCACGGGTGCCCTAGAGATCTTGGTGTTAATCATCCCTGAGCCCCCCTTGGATTTCACCAATGGGACCAGACCAGCCCTTGAGTTTGGGCACTGACCCCCTCATGAGCCTTGCTTCCCTAGACCCACTGGAACTCACTTTGTTGGCCGGGGGTGGGGGGGAGCAGTGACTGTGGTTTTCCCAATCTGGGATATGTACAGCCTCCTTGTAGCAGCTGGCCTTGTAGTATGGGCTCAAATGCACAGTCCCAGGCAGGTCATAGGATCAAAGCTGCGCCGGTGGGTTGGCTGGCCATGGGTGAAGGGCACTAACCCAATTGACCATGAATCAGAGCTCTCCTGGGACCCTGAGCCCCTGGTAGACCATGAACATGTCCTGGGGCACAGAGACCACAGTCACTAGGTCAGCTGTAGTTACTTGTGAGCACATGGAGCTGATTGCTGGTGGAGCGCAACACCAGCAACTGAGCCAGTGGTGGGCAGGCAGCTCCCCACTTTACCCTCCTGCCTCTGTTCCTTCTCCATCTGCAGGTGTCTCTTGCAGACCTGACTTAGGGCTCCTACATTGAAAGCATGTGGGTGATCTCTCATGCAACATAAGTAAGGTCACCTTGCTCCATTCCCTGGGCATGTTCCTCATGCCATCTTATCCTCAATAAACCCAGTGTCCAGGAGAGTAGGGAACAAACCCAGCAAAAGAGGCCTAGAGACTTTTGACTGTAAGGAAGCTTCTAGAAGGGCTGATGGGAAAAAGTGATCAGCCTGGAGCCAGTCAACTCCCCGTTTCTTCTGTAGGAAGCTGCCTTCCAGCTACTGCGTGCCTGTACACGTGTACCCACCCCACATGTATGACTTGTATTTGAGCTCCCTCCCAGTGGTGATGGCATGTGGTCATTTGGAGGGAGGGGATTGCAGAGGTGGGAAACCCCATCTACACATGGAGGCACATATGTCCTTCCTGACCACGGAGGACATACCCTCCCCATAACTGAAGGGAACATTTGAGGTGCTCAGACACTCAGGGACTGTGAGAATGGCACCTGACTCCAAGGCATTGCACTCCCCCCACCCCCCGCAGACTCTGGAAAGCTTGGGGTGTCCCTGCCTTGGAAGTCAAGGTTTGGGAGAGCAAATACCTATAGCTTGAACTTAGAGATGGCTCGAGGTTAGGATAGTCCTAGGCAGCCGGGCTGTCAGTGCCAAGTCCTATTGTCCATTGGGTGGGCTGGCTGGCACTATGGGTGGGCATTGAGAAGCAGGTAAGTAGCTGGGAAAGCCAGGGTAAAGACTCTTGACCTCTGGAGAAGAGGCACAGTGACTGACATTCCATCTGCCTGTAGACGTGATTCTAGAGACCCTGGGGGGCTGTCACCCCCTCCCTCTATCACTTTTGGACTGCACTGTTCTTATGACCTGCCCTCCACCTGGGACACCCATGTTCTGAAGGGTGACCCCTCCCAGGCACATGAGAACAAAAGACTGAGTAGGGGAACAGTGAGCCTACCAGGGTTGTAGGTGACCCTGGACAGGGTCCTTGAGTCCTGGAGAACTCTGGGGTTGAGTCCCAGGAAATCTATGGCTATGGTTGCACTGTTTGTATTTTGCATTGTGAGGAGTGGGTGTCCAAGGTCCCTTGAGAGGCAGCTTGCCTTTGCCTCCTATGGGAGTTTGGGGACTGTGAGGAAATAGCTTAGGTACTGCCAGGAAGTTGCTGACTCTGACAGGACTTGAGAGAGAAAAAGTCCAACTATTTCTGTTTTGGGGGAGGTTGCCATGACTCCACGGGCGTGGCGCCAGCTGGGGTATCTGAAGCCTTTGTTTAGGTCCTTGTCACCATGGCAGCGCTTGTTTGTTTTGATGTTACTATGTGTTAAATTTTAAACAAATTTCTTGCAGCTTTATACCAAGTTTTATTGAAGACTACTGTTAACCCAAACTCTCTCCTGCAAAGGGCCCATCATGGTCAGTCTTCAAACAGTTAATGAAGGCCTGACGTGCTCAGGCCCTGCAGGCTGAGGTGTAGCTTGAGGGGTACCTGGGGTGGGGGTGGACCTGTGTGCAAATGTTGTGTGTGTACCTGCATAGGTCTAGGGGCCTCAGGGCTGGGGCTTTTTGCCTTGGCCAACACACCACCAGGTTGGTAGGCCTAGCTGAGGGGCCTAGGGAAGAGCTGAGGCCTCCCCTGGGCCCAAGCTGGGTGCTGGTTACCCTCCAGAGAAAATAAAGATTCCTGCCAACACTGTGCAGAGCTTGGCAGTGGCTCATTTGGGGGCACCAGGGCCAATATCTGTACTGTCTAGAAGCCCCCCCACACACAGACAGAGCAGGTTTGAGGCCTGAGGCTTTGTCAGCTGCCATTCAGTGTAGGCAGTTGCTTAGTGATGCCTCTTGCCCCTGCCAGACAACAGGACCTGACAGAGCTGTTTTGAAGGCCCGGGAGGCAGCCCCTCAGCTCACATAACCTGTCACTCCCAGGGTCTGGAGAGAGCCCTTGGGAGAAAGAGCTCTTTATGAACCATCATCCAAATACCCTAGAAAAGCTGGGTGACAAGGACCCTGAGCAGCTTCTCTGTTCCTGGCTCGGAGGAGACCAGCCAGCCCTGCTCCCCAGTGGCACTCCTACCCTTGGGGTTCCTTCTCCCCACGCTCTGCTTCCTGGGCATGGGGTGTGGGTTAACAGTGACACGCTCCAGGGGAAGGTGGCCTGACCCTACAGGCTTTGACCAGGCAAGACCCAGCATGTGCTCTGGTCCCCAGGTGTACCAGTCTGGAGCCCTGCAGTCAGTCCCATGTCAGATGGCCCCTAGTGGCCAGATGCAGCAGTGCAGGGTCACCTCTAAGGCCTGCAGGTAGCTCCTGTGGCTTTGTGGCCAAGGCCCTATCCTATCTGGTCAGCCTGCAGCCATGAGTGGGGATGGGGCCAGGCATTCACGTTTCTTGGCTCATCCACCTTGCCTGGCTGGACATGGAAGAGGATGCCTGTCCTCAAACCTCCAGAGTTTGTCTGTATGACCTTGGACATGTCTACGTCATGGGCCACCCCTGCTCAGACTACGACAGTGAGTGGAGTGGGCAGAGGTGGTAGTACTGGGGATCCTCTGGAGAATAATCCCCCAACTTCAGGTCCCTGGGGAAACACATAGAAATGAAAAGGAGCTTTAGGGATGGGTTTGTTCCCATCAGAGAAAAAGAGCAACACAGTGGGCCACAGACATGCTCTGTAGGCAAGATGGTGACCAATGGTAGCCAGATCTCTGAAACTTGGGCAGCCACAGCCTGGCCCAGAGCAAGGCCACAGCAGGTTTGCTGCACAACCTCTGGTTTCCTGGGACTATAGGACTAAGGGAGGCCTCATGGCTGATCAACCGACATCCTGGCCTTCCTAGGCAGGTAACAGAGGCTGCCTCACCTGCTCCTTAGGGGGTTAGAGTCCACTCACCTGCTAGAGTGTGCACAGAACAGACACTGGAACACTCAGGCCTAGACATTCACATCAGCTTGTCTTTGGCACAGAGCCCAAGCCTGGGGTCAGGGGAGACAGGCATTCAGGGGGCACAGCAGAGCCCTGGGACAGGAGCAAGAGGCAGGTGTCCTCAAGTGGCCAGTGAGGAATCAGAGCCACCGGCAAGGACTTGGGACCTGAGGCTGGTGCCAAGTGGGGCTGCCTAATGGTCCAGCCAACTCACAGAGGTCTCCATTAAAGCCTCTCATGAGGCACAGGGATGCCAGGAGCCTGGCCCAGAGGCCCTCACTGCCCAAGGTCCTTTGCTGGTCCTGCAGCTGCCATGAACCTCCTGATCTGACTGCAGGGGACACACTCCGTCACCAGTGCTATCTGGCTGGCAAGGCTGCTCTCTGCTGGTCACTCTGAAAGGTACAGATTTCTCTCTCCAGTCCAGAATAGAAAAGTGCAGGCAGCCTTGTCCCTCCCTCTCATGACCACCAGTCAGTAGTTACCAGATCATCCAGCCCCAGCGAGGGACCTTTCCACAAAGGTGCTGGGCTGGTAGGATTGGGAGCTCTGTGTAAGCTCCAAGCTGGGGTGGGGAGGTGCAAACCTGTCCTCAGGGCTGTGGGGCTTGTAACTGACTCCTGATACTCCTGGCAAAGTCCCAGAGTCTCCAAGATACTGAGCAGACCCCAGACTATCTGGAGACACAGGTCCTGGGAAGCCACCTCAGGCTGTTACAGCATTTGAGAGCTGAGAACCCAGCCTGTGGGCCAAGGACAGGGAAGGCCCAAGCCCTGCCTGTAGTAGGGAGAGCCCAAGAGCGGATCGTCTGACTCTGGAGAAGAGATAGACATTGTCCTCCTGGAACACGCTGGGGACTGCTCCGAGAAGCATCTGAGTCCCTGGGGAGTATGATCGTGTGATCTTGAGCATCAAGGCCAGGGCTCAGTCTCCAGCAGCACCAGCACAGTGGGACTTGTGGGGACACAGCAGGACAGGGACTCTTGGTACCAGTGGAGCAGGCATCTCGCTCCATCTGAATGTGGCCTGTGATGGGGAGACCCACCAGTCACCCCACCCTCAGTGACTCATGCTGGTAGCGCCTGGTGCCCCAGGGGCAGGGTGCCAGGCTGGCCGCTAGGCCTGGCATCCACATGTCAGCCTGGGCAGAGCTGGGAGGAGACAAGAGTGCCTTTGACATCCCAGGACAAGCAGAGTGGCCCTGAGGACCTTACATCAATACGTTCCCAGGTCAGAGACAGGAGAGCAAAGCTTTTAGCTCCAGGCACCACTGGGGTGTGGAGCACATTGTCCCAGGTGCCCTGGCTCACTCAGCTTTCCAAGGGTGACTGGGGACTGAGTACCAAGGGCCTAGAACTCTCTTCCCAAAACACTGTGTTGCGGTCAGCTTTCTAGTTGCTGCGCAGAAAGAACCCAAACAAAAGCAGCTTGTGGAGGAATGGGTTTATTTGGCTTACGGACTCGAGGGGAGACTCCATCCTGTCAGGGAAAATGATGGCATGAGCAGAGGGGTGGACATCACCTCTGCCACAGCACTGCAAACAGCGGCAGGAAGGTGTGCCAAACTCTGGCAAGGGGAAGCTGGCTTATAACCCCATAAGCCCACCCCCAACTACACAGCTTCATCAAGGTTGTAAAACCCAATCTGCCATCAGCTGAGGATCGATTACCCAGAACACATTCATTTGTTTGTGGGGGACACCTGGATCAAACCATGACACACTGTATCCCCCAAACCTCTTGATAGAACCTCTCTCGTATTCAGTTATGTGCTGGGAGCACACAGTCCCGCTGTGGGGTTCTGGTTCCCATGCTGTCCCTTTGGCCCAAGCATGAGGCTTTGGTGAACTCCTCAGTCCCAATCAAGGGACCAGGTGTGTTTCCCAGGGGATGTCTGTCTCTCCAAGATCAGCTCTCTTGGCCATGAAGTGTCAATCACAATGATTCATGACTTCAGGGCACATATGTAAAGTATGTGACTCCTCTAGGTACCAGTCAAAATGTAGGGTTTGGGGCTGGAGAGATAGCTCAGAGGTTAAAGGCACTTATTTGCAAAGCCTGACTACCAGAGTCCGATTCCTCTGTGCCCATGTAAAGCCAGATGTACAAAGTGGCGCTTGCATCTCAAGTTCAATTGTGTGTCCATTCTCCCTCTCCTTGCAAATAGATGAATATATATATGTTAAATGTAGGGTTTGTGGAAACCACGCCACGGAGTCTTCAGGTCTGGTTCCTTACTTAGCCTAGACCACTCAGGGCTCACTTGGTTAGTGTGTTGTCACCGGTGTCCTCACATTGCTGTCCACGGCTGAAGGACATTTGGGTAGTTTTTAGGCTTGAGTGACTTTTGAAGGAAAGCTATACAATATTCGCAAATGGATTTGTGTGAGCTTACATCTGTCTTTCTTTGGAAGCCAAGCCCATGATCCCATCCTCCTCAGCATGCAGGAGTTAGCTCCTTATTTCTGTCATCCCAGGGGTGACTCTGCATCTGCTGGTTCTCCACTCACAAGCTTTGGTGAGGCACCTGGCCCAAGTACTTAGCACCATTTTCATATTGCTGCACATTACATTCTTGGCATGTTAGTCCATTTTCAGATTTTTCTTCTCTTTGGAGTCTTTTGAGGCTTTAAAATTTCTCATTAAGTTGTCTTTTTCCATTATAGAACATGATTCGGTGTCATTTCTAAACACCCTTTACCTGCCTCAAGGTTACCCAGGTTCTCCCTGATACCCTTCTAAGAGGTGGTTCTGGGGTCTGCTGTAAGTGAAGTCAGTGTGGTGAGTGATGCATCCTGGGTGGTTTACTTTGTAGAGGAAGTTATTGTTCAAGGTCTGCTGTGAGTGAAGTTTTTGTGGCATGAGGTGTGGATCCAAGCCTGAGGTGGTGAGTGGTGGATCCTGGGTGGTTTACTTTGTAGAGGAAGCAGTTATTCTAGCTGTTTATGGGGATGATCCTTTCTCCCTGACTAACTTCTGTACCTAGTTGGCCAAATTAGCATTTCTAGGCTTAGTCCTTATTAGCACTGCAGGGTGTCTTAGAATTGTATAGTCTTAGTCCTGACTTTTCAAACTTGGTTTGGCTGTGCTGCTGGACCCAGGGTTAATGGACAACTATCAGAGCCATGCTGGGATCTGTCTGGTCAGCTGTCATCACATCTTGGACCATTGGCACTCAGGAGCCTCATCTACGTCATATGTTAAAACTGAAATCTCACTAGTTTGGACTGAGGTGGATGCAAAGTTGAATATATATATATATATATATATGCATATATATTTTGATTATTCAGGGTAGGGTTTCTCTCTAGTCCAGGCTGACCTGGAATTCACTATGTAGTCTCACAGTGGCCTTGAACTCACAGCGATCCTCCTACCTCTGCCTCCCGAGTACTGGGATTAAGGTGTGTACCACAATGCCCAGCTAAAGTTGAAAGTATTTTTAAAGGAGAATTATAAAAATCAAGGAGAATTGAGATTGCCTGAATGGCCTCTACAGAGGGTTTGGTGAAATGGCTGATGTTTGGATGCCCTGTTGTGGCCAGGCACACGCGGTGGGTGGGAGCTGCAGCCTCAAGCCACCCTGCTGGCCAGACTTTCCTGGGCCTCACCCCCTAGTCTTGCTCACTGTACCATGGCTCAAGTACCTCAGTCTCCTTGGGCCACCTTGACCCTGGCACAGGACTCTGTCCTGGCTGTTGGACTAGCTTTAGTGTCCTGGAAGATGGGGGGGGGTGATGAGGGGACCCTCTATTTTTCCTTGCTCTCCTCAGTAGAGGCTGCATTGCCCATCTTGGAACAAACAGGACTGTCTTTCCGGAGAGTTGGCCACCCACAGCTGTGGCCTGTGTGCAGGACGGGATGGGACAAGTGTGTGAGGTTGGTTCCAGAGGGCCTGGGGCCTGGTGGCTTACAAGGATTGCCCGCTCCCCACAGAGGGAAGTCCTGCAGGACCATCACTTTTGAGCAGTTCCAGGAGGCACTGGAAGAGCTGGCCAAGAAGAGGTTCAAGGACAAGAGCAGCGAGGACGCTGTGCGGGAGGTGCACCGGCTCATCGAGGGTCGCTCGCCTGTCATCTCAGGGGTCACGGTGAGAGGGCAGGGCCTGGCACAGTGGGCTCGGGGCCAGTCAGTCTGGCAGCCGTCCTCATTGCTCCTACCATGGGGAGGTCAGCGCTCAAGTCTTTGAGGGACATTACTGGGAAGGAAGTTGGTCGGCTCATCAGTCCCACATTAACAGGGCTGACCTGGGGCCAGGAGAGGTAGATTGATTTCATGTGTGTAAATGGACCCCTATAACAAGTTCATGTCTTTTATCCCCCCAACCACCCTCTAGGTGGTGGCAGTTCTCACCCAGCCCCCTCACTTGACTTAAGGCAATACTCTCCTGTCCCCCTCTCTTGCAGAAAGCTGTGTCTTCACCCACTGTGTCGCGGCTCACGGACACAAGCAAGTTCACAGGATCCCACAAGGAGCGCTTCGACCCATCAGGCAAGGGCAAGGGCAAAGCTGGCCGTGTGGACCTGGTGGATGAGTCGGGTTATGTGCCTGGCTACAAGCACGCAGGCACCTATGACCAGAAGGTGCAGGGGGGCAAGTAGCCCTTTGGGCTGTAGTTCTGGACGCTGCAGGTGCCGCGCCGGACTCACACTCATCGCACTTCACTACATTCCTGTGCCCACTTGGGCAGAACTCAAAGTGCCAGGTGGCCCAGCCTCCTCCTGCTAGGTGCTGACACTTCTCTCTCAGACCCCAGGTTTGAGCCCTGATTCCCTGTTCCTTCCTTACACACCTGTCCTGTCCAGACTTGGGAAATGGACAGCTGTTTCCAAATGGTTTCCCAGGATCCTACCACACTGGCCACCTGGTCTGCAGGTGAAAGGGGTGTTTTGGGGACTGATAGGTGTGAGGGCGAGTGGTGAGGACTGTCAGGCCACACAGACTTCTCCCAGGAGCCTCGAGGGCAGCAAGAGCTAAGGAGCAGACCGCAGAGACAGAACAATGAACCCAGAGAGGCCCTTCATGCTTTCCTGAGCAAAGGGCATGGCTGTGCCCGTGGAGGGGTCACACTGGCAGTTGAGCACACACACCACCAAGCCCATCACACCAAGTCTGTGCTGAGGACTGCTGAGGGGCAGTGGAAACTCACTGGTGACCCCGAGCGTGCAGCTGGAGGTTTTCTCAGTTCGCTGTTCAAGTGGTAAGAAGAGGTGACACTGTGCTGGGCTTGGAGTGGTCCAGGGAGACGCAGACCAACCGCCAAGCTGCTGTGACGGGTTCCTTGCCCTGTCCCATCAGCAGGTTGGGACACACATGATACTGAGACACCTGGCACTTCGCCAGTGTGGGATGGGGCTGTGCTTTACTCAAGCCTGCCGTAAGTCACAACAGTGCACTTCTTCCGCTCTCTGAAGCCGCCTTTGTGATCAGCTCCCCCAACCTTTCTGTGGAGTGCAGGGCACCAGACCCCAGAACCAGGCCCAGGAAAGACCTGCATCATCTGCTGGGGTCTCATTTTCTGCCACACAGCACCTAGCTCATCCTGGCCTCTGTGGTACTGTACCTGCACCATCCCCAGGCCTAGGAGTCAACCCGCTGGTGTCACATGGCCCCATAGCAACTTCCTTTGCACGAAGAGCCCCAGCCTAGCATATGACCCACTGGGCTGTGCAGTCTTGGAGTTGGTCCTAGAGAGTCCACAGTGGCCTCAGGAGATGCCTCTCAGGACAGATGGATGTTCAGGGTGGGCCATCCCAGAGAGGCAGCCTGGCCTACAGCCCAGGTAGATAGCAAGACTCCCTTCCTCACTGCCATGGCACAAGCCCCACCATCTCTCCTGCCTCGAGCAATGCCTGTCCACTGATGAAGCCCCAGCCCACCTGAACAGAGCAGGGCCCCCAGCCAACAGGGGCCACTACCCCAACACAGGAAGAAGCCTCAACTGGAAGATGGGGTGGCTCACCACACAGCTTCCTCCTGAGGTCCTGGAAGTTTGCAGTATCTGACATGAAAGACCAAGGAGTAAGAAAGACTCCCTTCTGGGATGTTACCTTGAAGCTCTGGGAAACCGAAGGACCCCTGACATTCCTCAGACCCTCTCCAGAACCCCTAAGCCCTGTGAGTCCCTGCGAGGCTGGCAGTCTCTTGGCTTGAAGCTACTATATTTTTCTATTTCCTGTTAATAGTCTACCCCCATTGTCACAGCCGAGCCACAAGAACAGATACAAATCTATCAGCGCCTCATCCTCCTAGAGTTAGCAGAACCTAGGCCAGGGCAGAGGAACAAGCCAAGGTGATATCTGAGGGTCCCCACATCACACAGCAGATGCCCTTCTGACCCCACAGAGGATCTGGAACCCTGGGGCAGTGACTCCTGTTCAAGGGGTTGAAAGGCCAAAATGACCTCTAGAAGATCCAGGCTGAGCCCAGGGCTGGCTGGCCCAAGAGCACAGAGGAAACAAAGTATCCTCCATCCCCAGGAGGCCACCCAGCATTATGGGAAGGGGGCTCCATCACAGACTGGTCACCTCACCCATGCAGATCACACTTCCATCTCTGCCCCTGGAGATCAGGTCCTCAGCCAGAGATGATGGAGACTTCAAAATGCATTCCTCATCACTCTAATAAACCTTTGGGTTTTGTGAATCAAAAGTAAGTCACACTGACTTGCTGGTCCTCTCCATCTTATCCCCAAACCTCACAGCACCCTTGGGCCATGGTCCCAGGTCGCAGGCCCTCATGTGTGGTCCTTGGGGTGGCTATGAGGAAACACTGTCGGACAAGTGGTCTCTGTTGTGCCCCCTCCCATCTGCAGAGTTTCCTCAGACCCACTGTCTCCAGCCAGTGTTAAGTTTAACTCTGAAGACAAACTCTCTCTCCCACTTGCAGCATCTAGCAGGGAAGGTCTGTAACCATTAGCACCGGCGGCACACTGTCAGCTTCAAGTGCCTGCTGAGCTTGGCTTCTGTGGACTCAACACAGAAATGACTTTGACTCCAACTTCACCTCCCACTACAGACATCTGCATCTTCCGCAATCAGTTTCTGAGTATGAACACACAGACAGGGTGTTTGTCTCTGTTGCATGTTTTATGCGATACCAATTAGTTTCTACTAACTGTGGCTAAGTAGAACTCAGTGTCTTATCTATGGATTAAAAAAAACAAAAAACAAAAACAAAAAACTACCTAACTTACACAGCATGCAAACCAAGATCCAGGGCCATGTGCTATTAGGTGACAGATGCCCAGGAGACAGACAGGGACAAGTTCTCTCAGGAGGTGATACCCAGGAGATAGAGACAAATTCTCTCAGGAACTGACAACCAGAGGACAAAGACATGTTCTATCAGAGGAGGACACCCAGTAGACAGGGAAGGTTTTGCCAGAAGTGACAGCCAGAGGGACAGGTTTCGTTGAGGGTGTCACTCAGGGACATGTTTGTGTCAGGGTGACACAAAGGGACACTTTGTATCAGGGTGACAGATTCTGCAGAAAGTGGCAGGGAAATGTTTTTTTCAGGGTGACCCTCAGGGATGCACTGCATCAGGATGCCTGTTGGGGTGACGCTCGGGGGACAGAGACAGGCTGCAGGGAGAACAGTCTAGATGGTGTCTAATTGCTAACAGTGAGAAGGTGGGAGGAGGGGGTTTGAGAACATTGATCCTAGCAGAATATTTATTTCTATTTAATGCTATAAGATAAGCAACTAGTTAGTGGTAACAGTTTTACCAAAAATCAAAGTTCAAATGACATGTTTAAAATATTTTTGAAAAGATCTATATTTATACTGGAGTATTTTCACACTTTCAGTCTTACGCAGGAGAGCAGAGGGACATTAGAGCAGATGCAGATAGTTGTGAGAAGACATGCAGAGCAGCTTCTGCCACCACCTGTGGCCTGTTTGTGCTGCCTTGCCCCAAGGCCCAGGTCAGGGGACGCCCTGGATGGAGGCTCAGCCCTCCTGTTCCCAGAGGCCCGAAGCTGCCACAGCTGCCTGTTTTTGTGAATAAAGTTCTACTGGCATTTGGCCATACTCATGTGTTTACATTCTGTCTGTAGCTGCTTTGGCATCACAACTGGAGCTGGGAGGAGCTGAGATAGCCGTCATGGCCAGGAGACTATGGCATTTACCACCTGTCCCTTTTCAGGAGAATTGCCTGCCTGCCTGCCTGCCTGGCTCTCTTCCTCCCCAGAACTGCATACTAGCTGGCTGCAGCGCAGGCACATGGGGTCACCCTGCCAGTACGGAAGTGTTAAGTACAGCAAGGGTGGTGATTTAGCTGAGCTGTTCAAGCATCAGTAGGCTAGAATATCCTTCCAACACTGAGCCAAACTGCTCTGCTCCCCCAACGTACTACTGACCACTCTGAACTCTGCTTCAGGGCTGTGGCCACATCAAGCATCTTGGGACAGTTAAATTAACTCTCTTCCTTTAGACCTCATAAACTAAACCAAGCCAAACAATAAAGGGAGCCTGCACAACTTAAACTTGAAGGGATAATATGCTACTACTTACTAGTTTGTACTAAGTTTTTTTTCAAGAAAGGGAAATAAGTTTATATATATGCAATATATTTTTACACTATTTTATTAATGTTAAGGAGTACCGAGCGTATCACTTTATCAGTGTGATGGGTAATGTTGATGTCATGGGTGTTCCAACTCAGAAAGGCACTTCTGCTGATGTCTAAACCACACTTGCCCAGAATATCTGTGGGGTCTGGATGGCCCTGCTGTCCCTCCTGCAGAGAGAGGCACAGTGTCACCTGCCAGACTTGTTGTCATGGCCTGGTGTAAAGCTTTAGTGAAACAGCTGTGTCTGTCTACATTTCGCTCCTTTATGTGTTTGCTGTTAACATTGTGTGTCAAGTTGGTAAAGTGATAAATAAAGGTGTTAAAATGTGGATTTCAGGCTATCTGTACCAGCTTTCACACCTGGGCCAGCTGGGCCTCAATACTTGGGTACTCACACACAGAACAAGAGCCTGGAGTTCTCCCTGCATCAGAGTTCTGTCACTCTTATGCTGGGGGACTTCTGTCTCCTGGCTTAGTCAGGACTGCTGACCACCTGGGAGGGCAGGAGGACCAGCTATCAGTCAGGTTCAAGGCCAGGTCTGGTTCTGGTCCCAGAGTGGAGTTTGAACTCAAGGGGACCATTCATAAACTACATCTCAAGCAGCCCCCCAAAGGCAGGCTGAACACCCCCAAGTCCAGCCAAGCGAGATGGCTATAAGAGGACCAAGCCAAGGCCTCTTAGGCAAAGGAAGAACTCACTACCAGAACACACCAAAAAATTAAATGCAAAAAAAAGATCATGAGTGGAATGTCTGAGATGTGAAGTAGAGGAAAAAGAATAAACAGACAAGAATAATCATGGCTATGAAATGAAAACATTTCTTTACAACACTTAACAATTACACCGAAGTCTGAAGGGGTACAAGGAAGTGAGTGTTACAGCTCCGAGCCTCAGGGCCAGCCACAGTACTGACCAGACAAGCAGAGCTGGAGCTCATAGCTTCCTGATTCACAGAGGTGGAGATGCTGAGGATAAGACAACCTACAAATGTCAATATTAGAGCAGGAAAAACAATCACAGAACAGAACAAACAGTACAAAATGAAATGGTAGATTTAAACTTAATTTCTTTTTAGAGAAAAAAATACAGAACAGGGAAATTGATAAAACTATTTCTTACCCAAATACATTAGTTACTACAGCATGGCTAAAATATAAAGTCAATATCAAGAAATGTCGTGACAAGGAAATAGGATCAAGCTGATTTTGAAGGGACCAAGGAACTCACTTCTTAAGGAAGAGATTTAGCAGTCACTACTAGGACCTCAGGAGCAGATGCTGACAGGTCTCTAGTTTTTTCCAGGTCCATGGCAAGCAATGCCATGAGTGACAGCAAAAGGAATGACAGCTAGGAAGCCTGCCCATCAGCCAGAGCTGACAAAGTCTAGGACAGCTCACCAAGAACAGGAAGGTCAGGCCAGACCTGAACACTGCTTGTGTGGACATTGGCCAGAGCTGCTGGGATAAGCATGGTTGCAATGTGGAAATTGGCAAAAAGAATCTCAAAATTAAGGCAATATTGATCAATTCCTAGACATGCACTTCAAAAAACTCAAGCAGAAATGGACAGGCTGCTCCATTTGTGTAACTCAGAGTAAAGAGCTGCAGAACACAGCTGAGCACTAGGAAAGCCTTACTGCTGAGACACATGAAACTTGCTGCCACTCACATGCAGCCCACCTAACAGCTTTCTGGTTTTATGGGGAAGCTACCAAGTCCCTGAGGGCAGCTGCTAAAGTACCCCAAGAGCTGGCTGCAAGGACATTCCTAGGCTACTCTTACATACAGCTGCTTAGGATTGGTCATGTGACCCAACCCAGCGCAGATATGAGAACAGGCTCTGCCACCTCTGAAAACAATCAAGCCAAACTGGTAGTCAAAACTGTCCCAGAAAGTGTTTCCAGGAACAAATAACTTCATCAGCAAGCTCTGCTAAGCATCAGGGATGAGGTGACTCCGGTCTTTTTTTTAAAATTGGTTATTTATTGATTAATTGGTTTAAAAAAACATGATTGGAGAACAAAGATATACATACTTTAAATACAACACGATGCATGGTTATGGAAATTACCTAAAAATTGAATGTGAGGTAGGTATGATTCTTGTGTGCATGTGTTTGTGCATGCGTGTGGATACCAGAGGACATCCTTGGGTATCATTTCTCAAGTAGCATACACCTTTTCAGATAACTTTTTGCTGTTGGGAACAGGCCAAGTAGGCTAGAGTGGCTGGTCAGTGAGTCTTAGTCTCTAGTGCTAGGATCACCAGACTTGGTATTTTTACAGAGGTTCTGGGGATTGAACTCAGGTTTTCCAAACACCTTACCAACTGAGCCATCTCTTCAGACCTGTGTGCCTTGATGCTTATTGCTGGTAAATATTTTAAATTTTTTTGTCCATAATGAGTTACATTATTTAGTGGGCCAACAATGAGCTGTTATTCCCAATTCCCCAATGCCCCACCTCCCCATCCCCAATCAGCTGGATATCCTCCTCTGTGGGCCGTCTGGATCAGTCCTTGTGGCAGGGGACCATGGATAGCCTAGTACTCAGCCGGGCTCTCCTGACCCAAGTGTGTTGTTACTGAGGGGTGCCATGCCTCTGGATAGTCTCCCCCACCACGGCTCTCACAATCTTTCCGCCCCCTCTTCCGCTCAGTTCCCTGAGTCGTGGCGGGTGAATATTAAGGCTGCTTTAATGTTGTGAGCTTAGGGGTTTTTGTGTCAAAATAACTCCGCTCTTAAGAGCCGAGGGTGACACAAATGCTGCCAATCCAGATGAGCACAGGCAAGGGACATGTTAACCACCACACCCAGGAAGCAAGGTCACCCGGCTCCTGCAGCAAGGGACCACACAGTGCTTGCTAATTGTCAGCTGCTGTCCTATATTTCATTTTTATTTCCTCATTCTGGAAGATGGAACTCAGCACACCATAAAATGTGAAGGGTCAAAAACAGGCAGACATCCTGATCAAAGATGGAAGGACATGTCCTAACAAGTGTCAGCCCAGGAAGGATAAGAGCAGAGATGCAGGCATCTTCAGGGAGGCCTGGACATGGGACAATAGTGATATCCATGGAGAACAATGACATTAGACCCTAGCCTGTTCAATATGCACAGCAATCCACTTCAGGTGGATTATAGATCTACAACTCCAAATAGACAAAACTATAAAATCTTTGACAATAACACATGTCTTCAAGACTCCGAAGCTACAGAAGAACCAGCTCTATGTCTCATCAACTCCCACTCAGAAATCAACATAAGAGATTTTTGTGACTTCAAAATGTGTAGAATTTCTGCCCCCAATAAACAAGCAATTCTACAGACGACACCAGCCAGCGTCCTCTAATTCAGCTCAATTCTGACACTACCTACCTGGAGGTAGCATCAGATCCTACCAGTTGAAGGGCCAGTCCACAAGACTCTCCCTCCCACACACACTTTCTGAGGATAACAGCTGTTTCTGACTAACTGACTATAATTTGGAGTCCCTACAACTCCCTCTATAGGTTCAACTACTGTTACAGCAGCACTCAGAGCCCAGGAAGCACATCTGCTGGTTTATTATAGAGCCTGGTACAAAGGACACAGTTAGAAAAGAGGTGTAGTGAGGTGCGGGAGGGCAAGGGACATGAATATAGTGCAAGCAAAACTTCTTTAAGAATCGAATGATATTGTTAAAATAAAAAATATATAGTTGCTGATAATAAAAATTCACCACCTAACCGTTACATCAATCAGATAAGCTATGCAGAAAAGCAGCTCAGTAAACCTTGCAACAGACCAATAGCAATAAGCCAGAGAACTCTGAGAGCGAGGAGGACCTGTGGGAGGACATCACAATCTACAGTGATGAGCTGAGGGTGAAGAGGACCTGTGGGAGCACATCACAGTCTAGAGTATCACTGGAGACTGGGGGGTAGAGGGTAGAAAATAGATAAGGTAAGTATATAGGGGGGAGGTGAACTTAAGAGACAGTTCACACACACACACACACACACACACACACACACAGAACACCAATAAATATTTCTAAAGGTGTTCAACACTCTTAACTTCTGGGAAATATAAGTTAAAACTACTAAGAGATGCTGTCTCACTCTATGTAGAGTGACTGACTATCAAGAAATCCAGTGACATCAAATGCTCTCAGGTATGCAGGGAAAGAGAGGCTCTTATATTTCTGGACTCAATATCCCACCACAAAGATATGTGCATATCCATGCTCAATTCACAGTAGCTAGGAAATGGAGTCAGCCTGGACATCCATCAATAGATGAATAGATAATGAAAAGGTGATACATACACACTGGATTTTTATTCAGCTGTAAAGAAAATAAATGGAAAATGCAGAAAATGGATGGATCTGGGAATTATATTAAGTGAGGTAATGCAGATTCAGAAATTCAAATGCTACATGTTCTCTCTCATATGCTGATCCTAGCTTTTAATTTTTAAATAAGTGTGTCTTTGTGGGAGTGAGCATGGGCATGACATAGGTTATGAACTTAGAAAGGGACCATGAGGGGGAAGGAGATGGGGTGTAAGAGCGTACATGTGACTTCAAGGTGGAAGGAGAGAAGCAGGGTGGAGCTGGGGACGGGGGTGGGAAAGGAGATGGAGGGAGAGTCAAGCAAAGAAAGCATGCATGAAAATGCCACAACGAAACTATCACTCTGTATGCTAATTTTAAAGAACAAAAATTAAAATTAAATATGTCTTTTTAAAAGACAAGAAATCTGATGGAAAATATGAGCTTACAGGACTGAGAAACTCAATGAAACCCAAACAAGATAAACAGAGAAATCAATGAAGGATAGTTTTCTGCAAACATAAATGGATCAATACTAAATCTTTTAATACATTTAGGTAACTAAATGGTCAGATGATGAAGAACTCTAAGGTAATGACAAGTCTTACCAGCACTTTCAGATACAGAAATGCAAAGGTGCAATCCTGGGTTGGTGACAGATGGAGTGTGGCTCTGGGCAGGAGTTAGCAGGACTGGCGGCCACCGAGTTTGGCCCCTTGGGACGGGAACAGGGAGGCAGTCTTCTTGAACTCTTGGAAGCTCCAGCGCATCTGCTCCATCTCGGCCCTGTGCTGTGCCCGTGTGCGGCTCAGCTCCTCCAGGAGGTGTTCATTGGTACTTACCAGGGAGCTGGAGAGCAACAGGGGAAAGACTGAGCCCTCCCAGCACCCAGTTGCTGCTGTCCCTAATACCACTGTTCCTTATCACCATGGCCTGGCTCCCTGTCCACTAGCATAAAGCCATGCCTGAGCCCTGCCCGGGCAGTCTCTCTCCTGCAATGCTGGCCTGTTACCTGCCCATGGTCCATTATCTCCCACTTCCTGCTGGCTACTGTTCCTCTGCTGGGCCCTTTTTCCCAGCAAGTGGTCAAGGGGTACTGCTGGCCACTGCAAGCTGAGCATGCGAATCACTGTGGTAATCAGTGGCGGATAGCTCTCCTGACACCCCATGGTTCTGTGACAGGATAGTGACAGCTTCCATGGCTAACAAACATTCTGACTGTAGAGAGCTCTCAAATTCCCAGTCACCTGTGGTACTTGTGATGTGGCAACACGGGCAGAATTGGACTCAGAAGTGCTGGTGCAGTTTTTACTCCTGTTTCCAAACTGTCTTGCTCCCTGGTCAGCCATGGTAAGGATATTTATGGCATCACATGTTTAGATGAAGCAGGGCCATGCTGACCTCTGCCACTTTTGCAGACCCACCCATTAAGCAGGCACTGGCCCTGCTTGTTTAGACAACAGAAATAAACACGAATCCCAGAGCCCAAAGCCTGATGCACTGCATTTTAAAGTTCTGTACACTGTTCTGTCCACACTAGGCCACAATGTCAGGAGCACGACCACCAGTGCCAATGTGCCACAGGTGGCCCACTGAATTCCAGGGGGTACTGCCATGCCTATCACTGCCTGGCCCCTACTGGCCATGACTCCTCTCATGCTTCCCTATTGAGTCTCAGCTCAGTCTCTTCTACCAAAAACCATCTCTGCCAAAATCTGTCCCCCCTCTACCTGTTGTAACTCATATCTATGATGGGCCCAAGGGGTCAGTGGCCTCTAATCCCTTAAAGGGTCACCTTGGTGTTCTGTGCCCAGTCTGCCCCTCAATGTACCTGTGGCTCTCCTGAAGCATGTGAGTTAGCTCCTGGATCTTGTCATAGTGTTCCAGGTGCTGCTTCAGCTCCACAACCTCCCCTGAGAGCTGCTTCATACTTGCCTGAAGTCCTGAGGGAGGAAGAGAGGCAGCATTGACTAATGAAACTCACTAACACACTAACGAGAGTGCCTGCCTTCCAATCCCAAGAACCCGAGTTTTATCCCCAGAATCCACATAAAATGCTGGGCATGGTGGCACATGCTTGTACTGTATTGCCAGCATTGGGAGGCAGAGATGGCTGAATCCCTGAGGCTTGCTGGAAGTTTAGTGCAACTGATGAGCTCCAGGCCAATGAAAGACCCTGCTTCTAGAAAAAGGTAGACAGTGTTCCTGAACAATGACACTTGAGGCTGTCCTTGGGCCTCCACTCGCAGGCAATGTACAATTGTTTGCATGCGTTCACACACAAACATGTATACACACACATTAAAAAACAGGGTATTAGAGATTCAAAGAAGGGGTGAAGAGTGTCAAAGCAATACTTGTTTCCCTCTATGGCACTGAAGCCATAGGAGGTGGTCCTCTGACACCCTGAAGAGCCTGAGGGTGGGTCATGGCAGACATGGGCCTGGTACTAGCAGAAAGCTTCTCACTAGATTTGCCTGCAAAGGCCTTTCCCTCATCTGGAAGCACGCCAGGCCCCAAGGGGCCTGTGGCTTAGGAGGAACTGTTACAAGGCTGGTCACATATCTCTGAAGTGTCCTCTGAATCTTCACCAGTAGCACCAGAGCATGTGATCCTTTCCATCTGTGTGACTGCTGTCCTGCATAGCATTGTCAACTCAAGAAGGAAAGATGCCTTCCAAACAAGAGATACAGATAAATTCATCCTTACCCATAATGCTACAGAACTGTAATATCGGAAACAATAGACAAGCCACAGAGCAAAGTTGTGACAAAAGGACTGAGAAGGCTCTTCTCACCAAGCAGCCCAACAGCAGAGCCCAAGCTTCTGTGAGGAGTTGAGACAAGAGGACGCCTTCCCCCAAGGATGGAGTGAAAGGGATCTCTGGGAAGAAGTGGCAGCATGGTCTTGGGACCTCCTAGGAAACCCACATTAATCAAACACCAAGTGACTATATGAAAACCAGAACCTGAGGGAGTCTCAAGACCTCAACACAAGCGGCTGGGCCAAGCAACAGAACCAGTGTGCTACATGCTGTCTCTTTCTGCAGGAAGTGGGAGTCATCAGTGGGGCCTGTGGCAGATCTGAGATGGGAGAAGCCCCAGGAGTCCCGTTTTCTGGGCTAATGACAGGACTATGGTGGATACGGGGAGGTTTGCAGTGCTAGTGAGGGTGAGATCAAGGGTGCTTAGCAGTCTGAGGGACTGGCCAGCCCATCTCCTTCTATAACACAGCCCACATTTCGGGAAACAGCTCCTGTAGGGAAAGGTTAAGCAGAGCATAGGATCAGAGAGGAGGGAGGTGAGGAAGCAAGTCTAGAAATTCCCAAAAGGAGGCTGCCATATTTCTGATCCATGACATCAGAAAAGGGGCTGGAAATTGTCTCTTTTAAGTCCTAGAGAACAAAGTGCATTGAAATGAATGACAGAAAGGCCATGGCCACTGTAGCAGTGTGACAATGTCCCAGTCCCAGACTCTGACAGCCAGACACATCCAACCTCTACCCAACACTTCCAAAAGAGCAAAGACAAACAGAAAAGTACATAAGAAATAAAAAGCAACCCAAGCAAGAACTACAGAATGTCTAAAACTCAGGCCAGAATTAGCAAGAAAGAAAGAGACACGCTGTGATAAAGGCCAGGCTAGAAGGAACCAAGAGCAAGAAAATAAAAATAGTGTCTCAGAGAAACAAGGAAAGAAGGGGAAAAACCCTCTAAATTTACAAAAGGAAAAAGAATACAAAGGGCTATTCCTATTGAACAGAACATTCCAATGAATAAGAGAGATCTGGACAGACTTTTGGCCCAAAAGCCAGGCCTGAGTGGCACATCTCACCTGCGGTGCTTTTTGCTGCAAAGCCTGTGGTGAGGAGGACCAGGTGGGAGACAGTTATCTCCTGCCCCGCAAGGTTTCCCCTGAGATAAGAGCAAAGAGTGCTCAACAGGAAGTTACCATGGCAACAGCCAACATGACCAATACCGCGCTTCAAAATCCAGTTGTCTGAACTTGACTCTTCTTAAAATGGCAAAACAGAACCAAAAAAACCAAACCAAAACAAAACAAAACGTGGGGAGAGAAATGAAAATTGTCTGGACTTGAGAGAAACTGACCACAGAACAGCTTTATGGTCAGTCAGTCATCTGGCTGTTCAGAAGGCCAAGAAGGTGAAAGCAGCCACACAGCAGCTCCTTCACACACTGACCCAGACTGGCTGTGGCAGGCTGCCAGTGATAACGGGACAGGGACTCCAGACCCACTCTGAATGAAGTGTCCCCTACACATGTATGAGCATTCCATTTTCACCAAGTCATGTTACCAGATAACTGAACTCACCAGTGATCTGCAAGTTTAATGCAGCTGAAGTATCTGCAGTTTCTGCTTCTTTTTTCATGCTGAGCAGAAGAGATTTTAAGTTATTATTCTCCTCCAAAGATTTGTCTAAATGTTGTCTCACAGTGTCCTAAGGGTACACAGAAAACAAAGTAGTAAACTCACTGAAACTGTAGACAGTCACCACGGGGGAGCAGACTACATTCCAAAACATCAGCAGGCTAGCGGGCCAGACCCACTGCAGTGTCCTCTTGGGCAGAGGGAAGGTGACCTTGGAGGGAGGGGAGGACATGCTGCACAGGAACTCAGGTCCAATCCTGGAGGAGTGGCTGCTGGGTCCTCCCCTTCTATGGCCACTGCAGATGCAGCACCTCCAAGCTTCTGGGCTCCTGCCATCCTCCCTGTGGGAACTCCACTTGCTCTGGCTCCTCTACATGCCAGGAATCCCATCAGCCACCCCAAATGCAGGCTGCTCCTCCAAGAAGATGCTGAGCACATGCTGAGGCATTAAGATGGGGCTCAGGCCAAAGCCATCATAAGAGCCAGAAATGGCGGCCTTTGTTAAGGTGCTGAGTCACAGGGCTCCTGGTGACAGGTGAGCCATACAATCTGCCTGCAGTCAAAGCCAGGGCTCAGATCTGCATGCACCTGCCTTCAGCTCAGGTACCAGCAGGCACACTTGGGCATCTGGGTCAGGTTTTAGCTCTGAGCCTCTATCAGTAGGGGTAAGCAACTGCTTCTCACAGAGACGCAAGTCTGGTCTCCAGAAAAACTGCTGTATTTATTCTCCATGTTGCAAGGCTACCCTTGCCACACATATGCCCACCAGGCCTGGATGCCTTATAGTAAAGGCTGACACCTGCCAGACCAAAACCATTTTCTCCCAGAGGCAGCTTTCAAAACCTCTTTTCCAGCTATCTCCTACAGTGAGGTTGGCACACTGGCTCTTCCTTCCCTGTTTGCTGGGTAGAAAACTCCCCGTGTGGTACTCCTAGCTCTTACAATCCAGGCTGTGGTGTGCTTAGGGGGCAACCGACTGAGCATATTCAGCACGCAAGTGCATCTGCCTTGGAGAATGTCATCAGGACACTCATCTGGGAGCAGAGTCTACAGGGTTTGAAGACAGTCACTTTGGAAGGTGGTGCCTACTGATCCCCACAGAACACTTCTCCCCCATTACCAGCTGTCCCCAGAGGTAGTGCTACTGTTGAACTCCTTATCATATTTGCTGAGCATGCCTGCTTCCCAGGGCTAGCAAAGCAGGAGCAGGGCTCAGCTCACCAGACAGGGAACTCCAGCTTGTTCTTGTCCTGGTCCTGGCACATAAGGTTGTCCTTTGGGATTGCACATAGGGAGCAGGTATGCCCACTGTGGCCACACTTCTGTGCATCACTTCCACTCTACAGCAGTGTAAAGCTGACCTCTGGGCTCTATCCATCTGGGGGCCACCATTCCAGATCTGACAATGTTTGTCCACATCCTTTATGTCTGCCTTGACAGATACCACTGGTTGTCTTGTCAAAAGGCTATGCCATGTCCCATGGGGCAAACTCTCTTATATATACATTTGGCACAGTGCTGTGTCAGGCTCTGTGCACTCCCTCTCTCTCCACACGCAGGAGCTCTGTGCACATGCAGGAGTTATGATGAGTTCAATACCAAAGCCTTCACTATGTTTGTCTTCTTTAAAATGAGATTTTGTGTGAGATCTTTCTTGCAGGGTTCCTCAATACATTATTTTCAGACAACTACCCAACTTTTCTCCAGCAATCCTGTGGTGTTTTCAGGCATTTTAAAAAAGAGGCTACTGATTCAGGGGCAGGCCAGTATGTACACACTCCTGGGTGTGTACTCACTCCCCTTGTCAGGGACAGGCCACTACACATCGATACTTTAAACGTGATACAACCCCACAAGGATTAGTTTGGCTGCTAGGTCCAAGCTCACGGCTTTTTGGCCACCATTAGGTGGCAGAGTCCCTCAGACTCAGGACCATCATGCTGCCAGGTTGGCATAGGACATGGGCAGGGTCCACAGATTATCTGGCTAATTAGAGGACTAGGAGTGCATGCCACAGGACAGTGGGGACAGAAGACTAACTTAAGTCTAGATCATTCCTTCCTCCCCTCTTTTTCATCCAGACTCTCTGAGCAGAGATAGCAGCAGCAGGCAGAGTGAGGACAACCAGTAGCAGGGCCCTCACTGGTTTACTGTTCCCATGGGGTATGGGTGTGGAATATTCAGTCGAGCCCCAGGGGCAGCAATCTTGGTGGGGGAGGACTGCCAAACAACAGTGGCCGAGGGGCAGTGCAGTTGGGCTGCCCTTGATCTGTGAAGTCAGAACTCCAAAGGGAAACAGCTCACCAGCTCCTTCCGCGCATTGTTGAGTTCCGCTGTCATGGTGGTCACTGTCACGGTGGACTGCTGCTGTTGCTCAGCAAGGCGGCTCTGCAGAGACTGATTTTCAAGGGTCAGGTAACTAGTTCCTTTCTTCTCATGTGATGAACTGCTCTGAGCTGCTGTGAACTCTTGAATAGATGACAGAACGCTCTTGGCCTGGGCTATGAGTAAAAAGGAAGCACTGTTACAGTGTTGTGGTGAAAGGACAGAACATAAACAAAGCATGTTCTCTACATGTCTATGTGCCTTGAAAACAGAGGGCACAGAAAAGGAAGAAGGGTTGTTGAAGCCTTGACACTTCCTTGCTTGGCTTCTTTACATGCAGTCATGGGCAGGGTGGAGAAAAAGAAAATGGTTTTTACCCTGGAAAAATGTGGCACTCCTCACCCAGCAACAAAGGTGTTGGGAATATGGAGTGATCACATGTTAGCCTGGCATCTCCATGCTGGCATCATGGCTTCTGTGGACCGCTCCTACTGCCACAAGACACCGGCCCAGATAGGAGAGGGCTGCAGCTCCCAGAGTTCTGATCCAGGAGCAGCTAAGGTCACAACCCTGAGGGGAGTGGTCAGGAGCCATGACAGGTGGTGGCTTAGGCAGCTCAGTGATGCCCAGGGTCTACCTCCCAAGGGACATCAACACCCAGCCCAAGCAGCAAGAGAAACTTGCTGTTGTCTGGTCTCACAGTGTAACAGTAAACAAGGGGCTAAAGCAAACAGACCCAAGTCCCTTCTAAGGAGGACAATCTTGCTGGGCCTCCGTCATCTACCCCAAGCCCTATGCATTCAGGTTCTGCACACACAGGATCAGAAAGACAGCAAGCAGCTAGTTTTCAAGCCCTCCAAAGGCCCTGTGAGGACAGAGTAATCACAGCCCAATACTAGGCATAGCATTTTAACACTGGCAGGGGAGTCCTGTGACCACAAAGCACAGCAGCCTCCAGGAAGAGGCAGAGGCAACAGCAAGGAGCCAGGTGATCCAGGGTTCATGTACTCACAGGAGGATGTGCGTTACCCAGCACTGGGACAATCACTCAATTCTGCAGAGCCATGGGGGGTGTGCATGCTGAAAACCCCAAACCCGCCTATGAGCAGCACCAGCTAGCAATGCAGCCTGGACTCACTGAGGAATGCCTCGTTGCTGTGTAGGGACCCGTTGCCACTCCAGCACCTGTCTACCAGGTCAAGGAGTGCCTCGAGGAGTGCCGCCTCCAGTGAAGTCCTCCGCCCAGGAACAGCTGCTGAGCCCAATTTGGGAGATGACTGTGATGGAGACAGAATTATGAGCCTGGCTTCAGGTCCTGAGGAAACAGCTCACTAGAACATCTAGGTCTCTAACAGCAGCACGCTAGGGTCTCAAAACATACTTTTCACCATCGTGGAAGCCATCAGGTAGCAGCCTCGAGCTGAGAGGAGGGGTATCTCCCTGGGTAGTACCTGCCTTTGAGCCAGGCCCAGGCCACAGGAGGGATGACAGCAGGGGACTACATTTCCCCATTTTCCTGCTTTCCCTCAATCCAGACCATGAGAGACAAAGGCTACAAATGTGCAGGGGCCAGAACATAGGTAAAAACAGCTCCCAGAGTAGCAGAGGCATCAGCCGGCCATCTCTAACATGTCCAGAAAGCCCCTCAGTGACCTTAGCAATGGCCAACAGCCAGGGAATGATCAATCTAGTCAGCCTCCCTCATTCCTGCCTCAAGCCCAGCTCAGGACCAACCAGAGTCAATGACCTAGAAGCTCCTCCAGCTCTTAAGCCAAGAGGCTCCACTCCCCTGACCTCTCCCCTTTCCACTATACTCAGCTCTTCTATCTGCCCCACCCCCTCAAGCCAAGGGGATCCACTGCCCCCTTGTTCAGGTTGCAAAGCCTTCAATCTTGTGGCCTCTACGTCCCTCTCAAGCTGGGAGAACTCTCAATCCCTTATCAGATGAGTCCTTTGGAAAACCATAAAATGCATTTCCAGGACTCTCCACTAATGATGGGGTCACTGGTGGCTTTAGCTGGCCCTAAGGACCAATTCCGACGGTAGAGATGAATGCAACGATAGGAAAACCATCTGGAATATGTGGCTGGCCCAAGTGCTGCCGCAAGGAACAGCAGAGCATGGAAGCAAGAACTAAGGAGGTTGCTTAAAGAAATTCTTACAGTGGGGTGGGGGTCACAGTACTGAAGATGAAAGAGACCAAGTGATCATACTGCTGTGAAGCACTCAATGGAAACAAGGCAGGTCACTAGCTGTCAACTCCTCTGATGCCAGCTCACCACTTTGGTGTCACTTGTACCATGAGATGTCTGCTCTTCAACCTCTGAAGCCTCAGAGTGAGAAAAGGATGTCTGGGTAGAGCTCTCTGGGCCATCCCGTCTGCTCAAACTCTGCTGGAGGCTGGAGGACCCATCAGGCCTCTCTAGGCAGCTCAGACACTCTGGGTCCAGAGGCACCTGGAATCTCCCACCAGGCATCCTTCGCTTCCTGAACTTTTCAGAAACAGGCAAAGGATTGAAGGCTTTTTGTGATGACAAGCTTGACTTCTGAGAAGATGGAGTAGAGTCCTCAACATCCATGGAGTCTGTGATACAGACAAGTACAACTAAATTAGACCCAGTTCTCTGGGGTCCTGTGGCCAGGACTGTCATTTTTAAAAGCTATTTTATTTTTTGACAATTCTATACACATGCACAATGTATTCTCTTGTCCTCCTCCCCCTCCCACTGAATTATTTTTCTTAGTGTTCCTTCCATTTCTACTTTGATGTCGTTTCCTCGGGACCCACTGAGCTTCATGATAGCTGTTTGCATTAGCATGGGTGATCATGGCTGCATCGCTGAAGAATGTATCCACACACACAAGCACGTGTACACACTCACACATACCTCACACTCATGCAGAGACACACAGAGGGAGAGGCCAGGAGGCTTGGGGAGGGAGGAAGAGGCACAGGGAGGAAATGTGGTACAGCATGGATTTGTGGGGAGTCTGGGTGAAGCAGACAGGACACGCCTTGCTGTGTGTGGCAGATTTCTGAGAGCGCTCACTCTGTAGCAATGTACAAAGATCCTGCTTCAACAAAGCACAGAAGCACATTTATGTTTCCAGAGGCATATGTGAGGTATGATGGCCAGCTGACATGGTAGACTGACCCAATGCCCTCCTGGGAAGTATAGACATGCTTTTGTCCAAGGAAGGACAGTGAGATCAGGGAAGCATGAACAGGAATGGGGCTCTGGCCTCAACCACAGTCTAGAATGCATAAGAGCCCTGTGTAGTTAACAGGTCACCTGACCATGCTACACATTCGGCCTTAATGAGCCCCTGAAGGCAGCAGGCTCATTTACATGTGGGAGGTTTTCTCACACACACCACAAATGCTCATGATGTTCTCAGCTAGCTCATTTAATTTTACACTTGTCTGTATTAAAAATGTAGCTATGGTCATAACCTGGGCCTGAGATCTTAGAAGACAATGTAATGTGAGCCAGTGAGGGAGGGGAGGGAGATAAATCGGCAAGGGAGAGGCACGTGAAGAATGTCTAAGGAAAGCACCCAAATATTTATAGACTAGTAATCTAAAATATAGGTGAAGAGCAAACTTTAATGTGCTAAATTCTAGACATTATATAGCATCATTAATAATAAAGACAAAGGGAGAGAAATGAGACAGCTACAAACACTGTTAGAAAGATCCTGGCAGGGCTGTGCAATCACCTGGGTGTGCAGTGAAGCGGGTGTGCTGCGTGTACTCAGGGCAAGACTCCGGCACTCCGTGCTGTGGGGGCAGCTCCCCACAGTACTGGTCCTGAGGTGGTTCTCCTGGGAAGCCCCCCCTGGAGCCGCCTTTCCTCTTCTCACGGCCTCTTCTCACTGAGTCCCCACATTGGTGTTGGATTGACAGAGGACTCAACATGTGTCTGTACTCTATATTATAAGAAAACATTTAAGTTGTATTTCATTAAAAATGACATTTTTAAAGTTTGTAATAGTATATGACATCTATTAAACATGATTTCTTCCTTAAATTAATTAAATAAGAAAGTGATGGCTGAATAGGTTAAAACAGAAGCCAACATTTCAGTAAATTCCAGATGGTTCTATAGGCAGGTGAAGGGCAGAGCTGGGGGCTGACAGGACTCAATCCCAAGTAACCAAGATGGTGAAGGGCAGTGCACAGAAGGCAGGCCACAGAAGGAGACACGCATGCAAATGAACTGACTTTGAACAAATGTACAAAGTAATTAAATGATGAAAGGTTTTTCACCAAATAGAACCAGAATCCAAAGGCAGGGGAGTCCTGACTGTAACACAGTGCTCTCACCCTACCCAGCACTGGCCCAACCAATGAGCCCTAGACACTGAAACAAGAAAGCACAAGCTACTAAATAAAAACCAGTGACAGACAGGATTTCACTGAAGTTAAGACGTGTTCTCTAAAGCACTGGTAGGAAAATGAAAAGGCAAACCATGGGATGAAAGCAAAGGGTCTTAGGATAAAAATCCATACAGAACTGTGTAATTCAACACCATTACACAGGTGGGCAGACCTGAACAGAAGAAGCTTCACAATAGATGCATCAGTGGCCAGCAATTCAACAGGGAAAAGCAAATTCACAGTATAGTGAGACACACAAGTTAGGGTTAGGAGGTCTGAGGACAGCACTCACTGTTAGGAAGATAGGGATCAGGAGCTGCTACCCCAGTACAGATGTCCTTGGCCTGTGAACCTGAGATTTCAGTTCAAACGAACTCAACTTGTTTTCATGAATAGCTCTGAGAAACTCATCACAGAGCAGGAAGACACAAAACTAAATGTAGTAATGATCTTCTCATTTGTGGACAAAACACCTGACCCAAAGCAGCTGATTGGGGAAAAGGGTTTCTTCTGGCTTACAGCTTCAAGGGGAAGCTTCAACAAGGCAGGGAAAGGATGGGAGAGCAGAGGCTGGGCACCCACCTTGCCACAGCAGCTGGCAGGAAGCTGAGCGCTCACCTCTGGGTGGAAGCAGCCTGAGTTAACACTGGCAAGGGGAAGCTGGCCTATAACACCCCAAAGCCCATGCCCAGCAACACACCCACCTCTTGAAAGCCCAACAATTTATAAAACTGCTGCAGCTAGGGACCAATTATTCAAAACATATAAGGCAATGGGGACATCTCCTTCAAATCACACACAAAAGCTTATAAGCAAGTCCCTAGAGAAAGGCTGAGTCTCCCAGCAATGGGTGCAAAGGCCTAAATGTGCACCTGAGCTCTGTGTATTTTAAGAGTCAGGTGACTTATCGCCCCTCATGGACAGTATGGACACCAGCTCCATTCACCACAAAACCCCTGACTGCTGTCTCTACTTCAGAAGTTTTGTTTCTTCCTGTCTGCGGAGGAATAATAAAATATAAATAATGGTATAGTATGACTATACTCAAATTAGATTCATTAACTTTTTATTTTATAATTTCATAATTCATATACTGGCATTCAAAGCCAGTCCTGAAAATGTTGAAAGCGTACATACTGAAGCCAGTGCTTGCCTGACCCAAGGGGCTTTCACCATGCTGAGCAGCACACCTTGGGCGTAATGGAGGTCAGGCTCGTGCTCCTTCTGGCTGGAGCTTGTGCTCCCAGGAGGATTGCTCAAGTCCCACTCACACTCAGCAATGAGGTTCAGGACTGCCTCATCGTCGGCATCCATGACCAGGCACTTCTTGGCTGAGGCGTCAGCACACCTGGTTCTAGAGTGGTGTCTACAAGGGAAAGAAATCTTGTCAGCATCAGCAGCCCACACACACTCCAGCCCAAAGGCAACCCCTACACATCTCTTAGGAGGACTCAGTGTAGCTGTGGTAGAACGGCTGCCATTACCAAAGTGACCTGGAGGAGGGACAACTGGAAGCCAATAGCAAGGTCATGAGACACCACCATAGCACCCCAACACTATAAACAACCCTACCAGGACTGGCTGAAAATGACAATCATAGAACTTTCCTCATTTCTACAATCCCCCAGCAGGTTAAAATTCAATTTGCCATTTTCCTAGCACAACCACAATAAAGTAGATGCGGTGCAGAAAGTGAAAGGATTTGGTGTTCCTAATGTCCGTTTTTGCCTCTGGATGAGTGAGGGAGCATGCCCCATAGAATCCTTGATGTTTGGGTTCCTGCCCAATCATTAGCTGATCAATAAATGCCAGAACAGAGAAAGACTTTAGAGGCCACATGCAACAAGTAGACGTCACAGAACTGCTTCAGAAACGTCCCCTAACCATGACAACTACAATGAGTAGAACAGTAGTCTGAGCTAGCAAAGACAATCTGATTTCCAGGGATCATTATAATATTCAAGATGTCCAATTATCAGCACAATATAAAAGAGATGCAAAGAAACAAGAAGGTACATACCATAAGCATTAAAAAAAAGAAAAAGAAAGAAAAGAAAAGAGAAGGAAAGAAAGGAAGAAAGAAAACATAACAAGAAACCTAGAAACCACATCCGAGGAAGTCCAGACATTCCAGGCCTCTGAACAAAGAATTTAAATCAGTGACTTTAAAGTGAGAGGAAAATGACAAAGAACCAGAAAACACGAGAACAAGGTCTCATGAGACAGAGGTCAACAAAGACACAAGTACAAAACCAACCAAAAGTACAACGGCAGCGAGACTTGTGGGAACGCTGAGTGGGGAAGCAAGCAGGCAGGCACTCTACACAGAAGGATGGACAGAGAGTCTGAGGACCAGGAGCAGTCCCCAAGGCTTTGGGACACCACCAGAGCCACATATGCAGAGGGCAGAGTGGGGCGGGCACACACATGGGCACCCACCTTGCCACAGCACAGATAAGAAGCTGGGCTCCCACCTCTGGGTGGAAGTAGCTTGACTTAGTACTGGTAAGGGGGGAGCTGGCCAGTAACACCCTAAAGCCCATGCCCAGCAACACACCCACCTCTCGAAGGCCCATCAATTTATAAAACTGCTACCAGCTATGGCCATTCAAAACAAATAGGGCAATGGGGACATCTTCAAGCTGCAGTGGGAAAGAGTAGCCAACTGATGTGCTGGCTCCTCCTCTCTGCTTCCTAACATACAACTCTTGGTGGCTCCCAGTGGCCACATGTGACAGTGACGGCTGAGTCCTAGGGAGCTCTAGAAGGGGGCAGGCTGTCACCAGAGGCCTGGGCAGGTTTGGGGCTGGACTATCAGCTACAGCCTCAACCTCCCATCATGCAAGGAAGCTTCATATGCACTGGAGGCCTTGACCTGGAGGGCTTTCCAGAGGTTCCCTGGAGGGAGGCCTGGGAGCTCCTCGCCCTATGTATCTCTTCATGTGCACCCTCTGTGATGAGCTTCAGATGAAAGTGTTTCCCTGCTCTGTCAGCTGCTCCAGCGAAGGAACAGAACCTAAGGAGGAGAATGTGTGCTATAGGTCACAGCCTCCTGCTCAGAACTACGGGCATGTGTGGCCTCTTGTTAGCTGATAAATTTTTAAAAATTTATTTATTTTTATTTGCAAGCAGAGAGAGACAGGTACAAAGAGAGACACAAAAACAGAGACAGAGAATGGGCACACCAGGGCCTCCGGCCACTGCAAATGAACTCCAGATACATATGCCACTTTGTGCATCTGGCTTTATGTGGGTACTAGGGAATCGAACTTGAGTTGCTAGGCTTTTCAAGCAAGCACCTTACCCACTGAGCCATCTCTCCAGCCAAGCTGGTCTGATTTTACTGCAGTTTTCATACATGGAAGCTGTGGTACCCTGTGTCAAACAAATCAATCAGCACCATGATTATGGTTTGCTGTAGACTCAGGTGATCAACATGTTTAGCAACTGTCATGGTTTGATACAGGTGTCCCCCACAAACAATTGAATGTGTTCTGATAGATCGATCCTCAGCTGATGGCAGTTTGGGTTTTACAACCTCGATGAAGCTGTGTTGTTGGAGGCGGGCTTATGGGGTTATAAGCCAGCTTCCCCTTGCCAGTGTTTGGCACACCTTCCTGCCGCTGTTTGCAGTGCTGTGGCAGA